>JALPQI010024859.1:0-10915 GCA_025490895.1 Thaumatotibia leucotreta
AGCATACCATCCGAAAGCCTAATGAAACTCCAGAATCTACAAGCTGTTACTATACAATCCCACAATCTCAAGAGGATACCCGCACTAACGGGAATGCCAAGATTACGATATATCAACATACAATCTGGAAATCTTAATGCGGTGAATGAGCGAACATTTGAAGGTTTACCTAACGTTGAAAAGTTATTCATTAAAGGCAGTCCAAATCTCCGAATTATCAAAGAAAATGCAATCTACAATTTACCCAAGTTAAAAAAATTAGAAATAACAAACTGTGGTATCAATGTAATTCATATGAGAGCACTATCTCTTTTGCCCATGTTGACTGATCTTTCTTTTAGTGATAACAGGATAACTGATGCTTCTATGGTGGGAAGAGCTACAAGAGATTTACCATTATTGTCTACCTTAAATTTAAATCACAACCAGATTGACAAGTTAAACGAAGGAGCTTTCGTAGATCAGGGAATGTTGGAAAGTCTTTTCTTGTCAAATAACAATATCAATGTAATACATCATGGAGCGTTTCACAGAGTCCCTAAATTGAGAGTAGTAGATCTAAATTATAACAACATAAATCGTATTCATCCTGAGTCGTTTTTGCAACAATCTGGCAGTGGAGTTGAAGAGCTAAATCTGATCGGCAATCAAATAACGCATATTTCAGAATTCAGAGCTTTGCTAGATGCATTACCTCGTTTGAGATTTTTAGATATGAGTGAAAATTTGCTTCAGGATATTCCACGGGGTGCTCTTAGAGGTCATCCAAGTCTAGAACGTCTACATCTAAATAGAAATAACATAAAGTTCATACAAGCTGATGCATTTATGGCCATGCCCGCCTTAAGGGAATTGCATTTAAGTAATAACTCTTTGACTGATTTTAATGAAGGACCGTTTTGGAATTTACCGGCTTTAAAGGGTCTGGATTTATCATTTAACTATTTCCAACGTCTGCAACCGAAACTACTCTACAATTTACCATCCCTTAGAAGAATTAATTTAAGTAATAATCAGTTAAAAATGATTGACCCCATAACGTTCATGGAATCTCCTTTGCTAGAGTACGTAAATATATCAAACAACGCTTTGGTGTCAATACATCCTGCTACTTTTAGAAATCTAGCAAGCCTCTATGAAATTGATGCAAGTTTTAATCGACTGATAGAATTTGTCCCCGGACTACCGAGAGGCTTGGAGCAATTATATTTACAAAGAAATCAGATCACTAGTTTGCCAGTGCCACCATCTCCAGACTTGGATCTACCATCATTAAGAACTTTAGATATTTCAAACAACGGGATCCAAAAAATGCCTCGTGGAAGCATGAAAACTTTACACAATCTGCGTCGGCTGTACATGAGACGGAATGGATTAAGACAGATAGATACTACAACTTTTGGAGACTTAGAAAAACTGGAGTTATTAGATATAGCCGAGAATCAAATAATATCAGTTCATCCAAAAAGCTTCACTAAGCTGCAATACTTAAAACAAGTGAATTTACACGGAAATACGATTGAAAACTTTGATTTTATGGCTGTTCAAGACAACACCGCATTATCAACTTTAGATTTTAGTAAAAATAGACTGAAAAGTATAAGCCCGAACATTGTTAGCAGAGCACTAGATATCGAGACGTTGAACATTTCATCAAATAATCTTGTCGAGTTACCTTTATCTTTGAACATGTTGCCTAAACTACGATTGTTAGATGCAAGTTACAACCATATCAAATTCTTTGATGGCAATGCCATCAATAATATTCATTCATTAAAGGAAATAAATATGGTTAACAATAAGGTCATAGAACTACGCTCTAGTAGCTTTGAAGATCTGAGAGACCTAGAAACTATTCATTTTGAGAGCAACCAAATAGAAATCATCCATCCTAAAGCAATTATCAACCTCCCGAATCTTGTTTCAATACATTTGAGTAGAAACCACATAATAGATTTACCAGATAGAGTATTTTCGAATCTTCCAAAGTTGAGGATTATTGAGTTGCAAGGAAATAGGTTGCAATACATATCATTACGAGCTTTTGAAAACATCCCTCTAGTTCAGTACCTGAACATGAGTCACAATCAGCTGACAAATATTGATAATTCAGGACTGCGACAGCTCGCGTCTTTGGAAGTGCTCGACCTGAGCTTCAATAAGTTGAACAAGATCACAAGAGCGTCATTTCAGTACATGGAATGGCTGGTAGAGCTGAACCTAGACAATAATCTGATCTGCTACATAGGTGGGCAGCCGTTTGACTTCATGCCACGCCTGAAGGTGCTTTCGTTGCAACACAACAAACTGACAACAGTTGGTGAGCCGGCGTTTGAGAAACTGAGAAATAATATCGCCATTTTGGATATTGACGGTAAGTTCCGTTAGGTCCCAACTTCAAAAGTTCGTATTGCTGTTTGTTTAGGTCTTGTGTTTACAGAACAGTTAAATTGCCGTTTATAACTTATAGTATATGTGTAACATAGAGACTAATATAAATCTATGCTAAAAATGCTGTATTTAGACAAGTATAACACTATTCCTAATTCCCTACGTAATATTAGGTATTTGTAGGTACTTCTGATTATTTGAAACTAATTTAAGTATTTTTTCAGGAAACCCTCTAATTTGCAACTGCAGGATTGTTTGGCTGAAATCTTGGCTGGCCGAGTCGTCATCTATAGGACCCAAATGCGCGGACGGAACCTACGTAAAAGGGATGCCGTTTTCGAAAAGCGACTGCGCAAACAGCCCTTCAGGCGACGAGGATTTGAGATCGTGTGTAGCACTGGATAATGAGGCGCTACTTCCAAATTTAGCTACATCCCAAGTATTCTCTACCATGGATAAAATAAAAGATTACACCCAACAAATAAAAAATAACTACCACATTAACAAAATTAACAGACCTTCTCCTGAAGAGTCCGAATACTTATATGATGAATACGTCGACTATCCATACAACGAAACCCTCATCGATGGACTCAATGAAATAAACTCACCGCAAAATAAAAATAAGTCTCATTATACACCAGGAGACACACCCACTCTTTATGCCGAAATGAAAAACACAACTAATAAAAATTCCGCAACTTCTAATGCACCTAGTAGCGGATTCACGTTCTTCGGAATGCCTATACCGAACATAAATATGGGACAACTGCTCAACACAGGACGCAAAATAGACTGGCAAGAGAACAAACAGCAAAATTCAGCAGATAAGTACCAAATACAGGAACCTCCAAAGTTCGAAACAGGTGGTTTTTCGCCCATCCTCCCAACTACAGCCAGTGGTTTTAAGCCAATAACAAATCCAAACATGAATGTGACACATAATGTTATTGCTAATATGGGTGACGCGAAGTACAGTGCCAAAGGCAGTGTGCAACACAGTGTTGTAGAAGCATCCACAAAACCACCAGTAAACATAATTCAGAGAAACACTACACATCAGAAAATGAAGAGTGAAATTCATGAGGTGCAAGCATTTTTGAATGATGATAACAGTACGCATGTAGCTTACAACAGAACAAAAGCTATAGAAGAGCAAAAAATCGACCCCAACAACATCAGCAAGTATAATTTGATGGAATCTAACTTGACAGTAAACCATATAACAGAGAAAGAAGGCCTGCTTATAACAACTGACACAAGCAATGACATGTCCTTACAAGCTTGGCTTGAAACAAGCACTCAATCTTTCATAGGTCCTACATCTAAGCCCCCTATAAAGAAACATATAGAAAATGACCCACCAACAGCACTGTCAGCGATTCTAGTACCAAACAATGAGGAGTTAGCAAGACGAAACTATACTAAAAGACCAGCAACTATAACAAAAGTAACCATGCCTCATGCTGAACATTACGACAACCATGACAACTATTTACCAGTTATTAACAGGGAGGCAAAAACAAGGTTTACAGAATTATCTAATATAGGGAATACAAAGACTAGACAAGCAGATGATAGAGACTGGTATTATAAAAATTATAATAACTCTAATTTAGAGCCATATATTGCCCCTGGAGTGCACAACTCAAGAGGTGATATTGTTAAAATTAAGATTCTCTTAGTATTAGTTGGATTTTGTTGGAATCTGTATAATTAAGAATATATTTGTAAGTGGAAAGTGTTACTTAAGGAATTGAACAAAATTGTATGACTTACGTTTTGTAAGCTAAGTTATTATTATAAAATATTATAAATGATAACCAACATCAACATTCAAACTATACTGATCATAATTTATGTTAAAATAAATGGCAACAAAAAAAATAAACTGTCTATAGCATTTAAACCATAATGAATTATATTTAAATAGGATTTTTATTTCTACTTTGATGTCAAATTTATCAATTGTGGCTTGTGTTGACTTATAGTTGCAGATTTCTAAGAATGAACTTTGACATTTATAAATTAATCCTTATTAATATAAGGGTAAGACTCACAACTTTCTAAACTGTCAAATGATCATTCTTAGAAATCTGCGACTATAGTTGACTGCTAATAGTTACAATATACTAAGTATACTGACTAATGCTAAGGTACTAAAGAGACTATTTCCAATAAAATAAAGATGAATACATTAACACTTGTATTATTTTATACATAACAAACTGCTTATTTTAATACAGAAAATAATCATTTTAGGTTTTAATTACACAGTTACTTGTACTAATATCTTACACAAGAAGTACCATTACTATTTTCCACTATTATCATTGAGTTATTGTCCAAGATATTATTATTTTATGTCACCATAATAAATTAATGTACTAGATACATTACCATATTACCCACTTTCTTCAAAGTGTTTCCTGAGCTTGTCTAAAGCTTTATATCTGTGAGATATTGTATTTTTCACTTCCTTTGCTAATTCGCCGTAAGTTTTGTCATAGCCCTCTGGCTGGAAAACACAATCCCATCCAAAATCCCTCCTGCCTCGCGGTTCAACAATTTCTCCTTTTGTTATACCTTGAAACAAGATTACTTCAGCATCTTCACTTTCTCCAGAACTATATGCAAACGTGCAAATAGCTTGAGCAGACTTATCCTCCCATCCAGTCAACAATTTTGTCAATCCTTCAGGCTCCAGTTTTTCTAAAAACCATTTGATATATGGCCCCGGTAGACCCTTTAACGCATTGTAACATAAACAGGTATCTTCAACTATAACTGGTCTCTTTAGAAGACGCGCTGCTTCTTGGCACTTCTTAATAGATATTTCATCAACCTCACCCTGTAGTTCTGGCAGATCTAACTTATGACTAACCAGCTCCAATGGAAACGTTTTACCTAGAATGGCACGGAGCTCTTCCAACTTCTTAGCGTTGCCGGTAACAAAGGTTAACGTTCGTTGCGCCATGTTTCAGCAACAATTGAATTAACGTATAAGTTAAATGTGATATTGTTAGTTATCTAATTACTTACTTCGCTTTTTGCTTGTATTTTTTTATTATTATTAGTTTATATTAATTATAGCATTTCTAACCTCAATTCGTAATGACATTGACAACAACCACAGATTAAATAAATATAAAAGTATTAACAGACGTTCGAATATGGTCCGCACCGCACTGCGAACTTGGTCCGCTCCGTACGTGCGCTCGGCTCGCCACACCATCGCACCGTTCAAAAACGGTTAATACTTTAATACGTCTACGTCTCTTACGACATGACCGCCTTTTTTTTTATTTTGCCGACTATCTATTCTTGGCCTATGGCTCATGGTATTAAAACTCGGTGTTTTTAACACTATCTCGACTAATCTTTTATAGACAATTTTTTTTTTACCATCGACACGCAAAGCGAGCGATGACTGTCAAATTTTAGTTTTGACTAGCCGATCCGAGACTTCGTTGTTGGAGATTTATTTACTGTGATTTTGTTTGTTCTATTGTTATTTGCCGGAGTTTCTGGCGATCTCCAATATAATTAGTTGATAAAGCAACTAATCTACTTATTTTCAAGATGCCTAGCCAAGAAGTAGTGACCACGAAAGTGGTTGTTCATCCTTTAGTTTTGCTTAGTGTCGTGGATCATTTTAACCGAATGGGTAAAATTGGTAACCAAAAACGTGTAGTCGGTGTCCTCCTTGGGTGTTGGCGAGCTAAGGGCGTCCTTGATGTATCGAACAGTTTCGCAGGTTAGTAACCTTTACACATTCGCACTATTCGCAGTCTCATTCCTTTATAGACAATACAATATTGAAGATTGTATTTTCATACCCACTCTCTTATTACAAGTAGGTAGGAGTTATCAAATACCCAGTGATTTAAATTATAATAATTTTAGTAAGTGCAGATTATTTTTAACATAAGCACAAAGTAGGTCATGCTCATGCACTACCCAACATATTCCGGTTTTGTATTTGAAACCCCTAACTGAAGAACAACAACAACTCAACTTCCAGAGTCTGAATTTTGTTCCTCAACACTTTCAGTACAATAATGTCTCTTCTCTGAATTTCAGTTCCATTTGATGAAGATGACAAAGACAAGTCAGTCTGGTTCCTCGACCATGACTATTTGGAGAACATGTATGGTATGTTCAAGAAAGTCAATGCCAGGGAGAAGGTTGTGGGCTGGTACCACACTGGCCCTAAATTACATCAAAATGATGTAGCCATCAATGAGCTGATCAGGCGCTACTGCCCTAACTCTGTTCTAGTCATCATTGATGCTAAGCCCAAAGATCTTGGTCTCCCTACTGAAGCTTACCGAGCTGTGGAGGAGGTACATGATGATGGCAGTCCAACAACTCGCACATTTGAACATGTTCCCAGTGAAATTGGTGCTGAAGAAGCAGAGGAAGTTGGCGTAGAGCATCTCCTGAGAGACATCAAGGATACAACAGTCGGCAGTCTCTCTCAAAGGATCACAAACCAGCTCCTTGGCTTAAGAGGTTTACACTCACAGCTAACTGAAATCAGAGATTACTTACTCCAAGTCGGCCAAGGTTCCCTACCTATGAACCATCAAATCATCTACCAGCTGCAAGACATTTTCAACCTGCTGCCTGATATTGCCAATGACAATTTCATAGATAACCTTTACATCAAAACAAATGACCAGTCTCTTGTTGTGTACCTGGCTGCTCTTGTAAGATCTATCATTGCCTTACACAACCTTATTAACAATAAGATTACCAATAGAGATGCTGAAGAAGGCAAGAAAGAGGAGGCAAAGAAGGAAAAGAAAGATAAGGAAGAGAAAGATGAAAAGAAAACTGAAGACAAAACAAAGGTTGAAAAAAAAGATGAGAAAAAGAAGTAATTTAGAATGATTGCTAGACTTAAGTTGTTTGTAATGCTGAATTATTTTAAAATAAATTGTATTTACTAATTTCAAAAGTATTTTTATTTCTTGTTATAGGTATAATATCAATGTTGTTTTTTTTATTATGTAATGAATATAATAAAACTAAATAATTATTTATTGAACATATACATCCATTAATTAAACCAATTAATTTAATATATTCAGATTTTTACATATTATTGTATAATCTAAATCTCTTACCTATGTACATGTACGTAATTATTGTATAATCTAACTCTCTTAGTACAGTCAAAAGCAAAATAAGATGTATATAAAAATGCTCAAAAACATGTCCCAGTGCACTTTAATTCTGTGTAAGGTCAATGCGGGTAGGGCTGCCATCTCGAATTTTGCCAAACCCGGACAAAGATTAAAAAAAACCCGGACATTTGGCGTAAATCGCATTATTTCCCCGGACGAGTCCGAAAATAATATAAAAAAGACCTTTAATTTTCATTCATTTGTTTTTTTTTTAATTTCACACAATGTGTAATTTTCAATAAAACAATAACAAAAACAAAACAATTTTTCTTACAAAAAAATAAAATTTGACTTTTTTTTAATTACGTAAACAGAGTTAGTTAATCAGTCAACTTCTACTAAATTAACCAGAAAACGAGCATAAAAACCATAATTCAGGCATATAACCTAAAGCAACTATAACATATAACCTAAAGCACAATAATGTACATATTGTCATATAAGGAGAGCTAAATCTAACCAGACAGTTTAATAATATGTTTACTAACTGAATTCCCAAGTAAATCAGTCTTCAAATTCCTTAGCGTAATGATAGTTTTCAGTTTCTAATTATCTAAGCTCTAGATATAAAAATCAGTATTAAGGCATAAAATCTAATGCAAAATGCAACAAATAAACCTAAGAATTAACATTATGAGATCTAACTATATCTTCATTTTTATTACAAACAGTAACTAAAGTAAGTAATCAGTCTTCAGATTCCTTAGTTTAGTGATAGCTTTCAGCATCTAATTACCTAAACGTTTGTGCGTAAAATCTTGCAACAACAAAAATAAAAATTAACGATATGAGATCTAATTATTCGTTTCATTTTTATTACAATTAACAATCAGTAACTAATCAGTCAATTTTCTTAAGCTTAGTGATATTTTTCTGATCCACCGATTTTCGAGAAATAAACTTATAAAAATCAACGCAACTTAGGTCTTTGAAATTATATTTCATTTTTATTAGAGAAGAAACAATGTCGGTGTCAAGCGAGTTTCTCTCTTTAGTCCATTGCTGATTTATCAGTGAAAATATTTGCTCTACATTCGCATTATGAGCAGGTATGCAGAAAAAATATTGTTATTTTAACGTGTAACACTAAATGAAGTTAGTGTTTTGTATTTATTAGGTGTTTACCTACTTGTACACAATAGTGCCGATAAATACTTAAATTCAATGAGGTGCTTCCTTACATGAAAAGTGTCCGGGTTTTCCCCGGACACTTCTTGAAACCCCCCCCCCCCCCCGGACGTCCCCCGGACGGCCTACAAACAAACTAGGACAAATCCGGGGAAACCCGGACGGATGGCAGCCCTAAATGCGGGTAAGACCGTCTATCAGGAAAGTCTGTCTACCAACTGATTTTCGCCTTTATAATTGAACAGTATTAGATACATATGAGGGACTTTCCTTCAAAATAAAATATGCGGGACTTATCCACACTGACCTTAATAAGTATGTCGTAACACTGCATTTACTTGTGCGAAGTGCGGTCGCGGCTGCCGCTCCCGTATCGGTCTATTTAGTCACACCCGTAAGTGCCAAACCCGAACGGACGCTGCTTAAATCATCTTTTATAGATGTTCCAGGCCAATGATGATGATGAACATAATATATTTATAAGAGTATTCTTTTGATACGTATTTTTGCACTTGACTGTACCTAGTGTATTTTTTATTTATTGTTACTCCTGACGTCATTACTAATATATGCGTTCACTATAAGATAATCTTGTATTATCTGAAGAGATTAAATCGCATCATGATCCAAAATGATATTCATTTAAATACATAATTTAATTAAAAGCTTCAAATGAATCGCCAATCTGTTAGAATGCACTAATCAATGTATAACAAAACGATAGTAATGTTAACATATCTCAATATATGATAACTTGATAAGCGTCGAATTATCTCAATATTGTGCGATAACGGCGAAATATTGATAAGTGGACAGTTTTCAAGTAAACACAGTACCTACAGGTACCTAATGCAGTGATGGAAATAAAGTTTTTATGAGGAGAATCTCAAGGGAGCGGTAAAATGGCAGACAGAATCCAATTATCGGTGAGTAGTTATATACCTAATACAGGATGTTACACCATCTACTGAAAACCCTGAACGGGGTAATTTATTACTTTTATTAGGCTATACTGAACAAGTTTTACTATGGTAAAAATTTATAATTCCTGGGTCGCGTTTTATAAAGTAACATTGTACAATTTCGCTGTTTACCTAACGGACGCACATATCGGCTAGAAAGAGAGGCGAATAGCAAAATTGTAAACTTTATAAAACGCGACCTTGATTGGCTTCGAAATCTAAAAAAAAAATCGATAACCACAAAATATTTTTGGAGTTTTCTGGGTTAGGTACAGCTCCATAGAAAAAGTTGTTCAGTATGACCTACCAAATCACCCCGTTCAAGTATATCTGGCCACTTTTTGGTCTTTTTGGTTGTATATAAAATTTGATGAAGTAGGACTAAGTACTACCACCAATTTTTCACTAAATAAAATATGGAAAAGCTTAGCTAGGCATCTAAAGCCAAATTGTACCTAATTCATATAACTGCTAAATAAGTAGGGTAAACCCGCCTATTGTTGTAAAGCCTCGAAAATAATCGGCAGTACTTTCATAAATAATTTTTTTTTATTTCTTCTAGGATCTAGTCTGGCTGAAACCAGAAAACGCCACAGAGTTTGACATACCCTTAGCCGTGAAGATATTAAACAGTTCCGGTGACAGAATTCAAGTACGAGATGACGATGGCAAGGTTTTTTCTACTTCAGTACACAATGTCCTTAAACCGTTGCACTCCACTTCGGTTGCTGGGGTGGAAGACATGATTACGCTGGGAGAGCTGCAGGAACACACCATCCTGAGGAACCTCCATGTGCGATACAATAAGCAACTGATCTATGTAAGTAAACTTCTTGGCGTTTCTCGTTTGGTCTTTGTTAACAAAAAACTACTTACAAATAACGTAAAGCGTAAGATAGTTTTTGGTTAATACAAATGTGACAAATTTCTTATCGTTAACTAGGTTAGATCTTGTTTTTAACTATTAGGTATACGGTCATTCTCAAATGTCTAGATCTAGATTTTATTACCGTAGCCTATTTTTTTTCAATAGAATTTCAGTTCTAAGGGTGCGGCTCCACAGAGTCGGAGAGGAGCGGAGATGTGCAAAATTGACCAATTACATTCTTCAAATTTAATATTTGAAACACTATCATGCGGTCTCATTGGCCAATTTTGCACATCTCCACTCCTCTCCGACTCAGTGGAGCCGCACCCTAACACTTTTTTCAATGTCAAAGAAGTGACACTGTAACCGTTAAC
>JALPQI010024860.1:0-16850 GCA_025490895.1 Thaumatotibia leucotreta
GTGTGACTTCTTGGAAAAAAAAACATACATTAAAATATTTTTCCCCTCACTAGCTCGTAAAGCGCTGTTTTATCCTTTAATACGAGCGGGTTAAAACGCATATTATTCACTTGTGAGGCAAAGTAATCTCTCATTCCTATAGCACTGCCTAGTATAAGTGGATCTGTATGTCCGTAGTAAACATGCGCAATCGGAGCTCACGTGTTAAATTGGTCAATTCTCATTGGTGACTTTGTAAGCCATTGGCTATATTTAAGGAGTAACTCTACGATACGTTTCAACATTAAGTTTTAAATGTTTTTTTTTAAGTTAATTTACATTTGGATGAGATTTGTAATCATATTTCCTCGCGATAGTGAGGGGAAAAAATTGTATTACACTTGTGCATTGAGACTATTTGAGACCTTCGCAATGCTCAAGATTCCAGTTTTTGAAGCACTCGCTACGGTCGTGGCATTCGTGGATCAATTTTGGAATCTTTCGCTAATTCAGGCCTCAATATTGGCACGACAGTTAAACAACAACTTCGCCCCCTTGTATAATAAATAACTATAGTTATACAACAAATAATTTGATTTAAGATTTTCAATAACTTTAAATAAAGTAGGGTTAAGACAAAAATTACACAAGACAAAATTGTTTAACAATATATGATACATTATCGAATAATTTGCAAATACTCAATACTTAACTCTCAAAAATCCTAATGTTAGCATGGTCACCGTAATTAAAACGAGTTGCAAACCTCTAGTATGCTCCTCTGTCGGTTACACTTTTTTGTCGCAGTACGCACTCCAGTTTAGGTATAGGTCCATGGAAAGAACATAAAAGCCAAATGTACGAGGTTTGTTGTCAATATTGTTAATCGTATTACGCTATTTTTACGTCTTTTGTGATTTCCCGTTTTCGTAATTAAACCCATATACAGGGCGTCCAAAACTATGGGACATGAAGCGAAAGTATTTTTTAATTACCTAGATATTTGAAAGATTTTACAGTTTCTAATGGAGTAGGTGCTAAATACTAAGCTAAAAAGTTATACTTGTCACACGATATATTATTTTCAAGACCATTCAATTACAATTGAGGACTGAAATTATGTGTTCGAGGTCCTCCACACAGTCTGCACTTAATTACGTATCCAAATCCATGTTATAAAATGATTGGATTAGGGCCACATGTTCCTGGTTTTTCGGAGTGAATCTGTTTCTTAGTTTATTGAAGCTCCATTTATGAGTGGAAAACGATCGCTCTACATTTACCGATGTCATGGCTGTATGTTTAAGGACTTGTTTATTATTTTGCATTGTAATCATATTCCTTAATTTGTCAGCATCTGGGTTTCTATCTAGAACCGATTCAAGTCTACTTCGCACGGTTTCACTTCCTTGGAGGCTTAAAATACTCCTAACTATATATATTACCAGAAAACTTTCTTCTTTCGGAATTTTAGTGCATTCAAATCTTTCTATCGATTCAGTATAATTTCGTAACATTTTCTTATAAAGCTTAACTTGTGAACAACTTCTGGGCTCTTCTAATGGCTTCTTTACTGTTCAATTGCATCACAACTAACTTTGTAAAAAGAAATTGAAAAATAAACCAAAACATACGGGGTCCATATTGGCACTTATACAATTTTTTCTTCGAATAGTTTTACTAATACCGTTTTTTACTCATAATCATCATTACTCCGAAAATTTTTTCTCATACTTTTTTTCTTACTATAAATTATACTTCTACCTACAATGTTCATAACGATTTTTATTTCGAAATTTTATCCTCCTAAAGTCGTCAAGTAGATTAATCTATACTCATAAAGTTATTTGAAATAAATTGTTTATTTATAAACATTTTTCCATTAGGTTCACTCTGTTGTGGTATAATTCTTTTATGAATAACATAAACTATGTCGTCATAATGGGCTTTGTGCAGAAACTGTTGTGACATACCTACTCAACTTTAGCATATTTCTTTGTGGCAGATTTCGAGTTGTTCGAATATTATTCGAGCATAATTTCGATGCTCCTATTTATGATGAGGCATAATCTGGATGTGCATAAAAAGTATCGGCATAGTTTGTTTTAGCATAACAGAGAAGGAATAATTACAACCTCTCAATATAATCGAGGTAGTAGTAATATTCTATACGTTACTTACTGTGTTACTGAGCTGAGTACTTTCTAGGTTGCTAAAAAAAAATAACCTCGAAGATAGGTTAGAAGACTAAGGCGGGAGCTTTGCTCCCGCCTTAGTCTTCTAACCTAACCTATCCGAGTCGGATCTGCCCCCGGAAGGTTTTGTTCGCTCGCTTCGCTCGCTCACTGCAGAAATTTTCACCCTCACAGCAAATTCTGCCTGACCAAAAAGGCAAGATTCGAACAATGTGGCTACATGTCCAAAAAAAAAATGCAAATCTAATTTCTGTCTTATAACACTCGGCGTAATTAATGATATGCGAAGATAGTTTCGGATAAAATAATATTCGAAATATTGTTATTTAAGCCAAGTGATGTTTCTGTCTCATTAAGTTGATGCCAAAATAGATTATACCAAGTCTGTTATGTCCTAAGCATTTCGGACAAAAAAAGTTTAGAGGGAACCCGTTTAGTACAGTACCTACTCTGCCACAACCTGATTTGTGCAGGTAGCTAGTTTACAGTAATAGTACGATTTATATTTAATTAAACAAAAATAATTCATACATAAAACCAGTACAGATAAAAATAAATACCTATAACATTAGAATATATAGCATAAAATAAGTATAGTGAAAAATTATATAAACATAAAAGTTAGTACTAAAAATATGTATGAAAAACAATATTATGAACATAAATAATTCTATGTGATGATGATTATGAACAAAGATTATTCTAAATACCGATCATTATGAAGTTAAATTGTATAAGAAAAATTTTCGGAGTTCCAATAATCTAAGTTGCAATTTTATAAATACTTTGGCGCACCCAACATACGACATAACATTCAGGTGTTCCTGAAATCGTTTTATGAAAATAAATGTTAAATACTTACTTCCAATTTATGAGTAGGTGCCATACTAAATACATTAGGTACCTAAATGAATAATTTTATTATTCAAGACTAAAATAATAATTATAAAAACGACTCCATACTTTTTGTGTGAAATTTGCCACTACATATTATATTTGTCCTAACAATAAAGGTTGTCGACAACTGCTTCTTTGTTTACCAAATATTTAAACCTAAAAGAAACAACTATTAATTCTTTATTCTGCCATTTCGAAACTATCCTTTAGGACAGTTATAATTTACACAATAAATCCCAATGAAGAAGCGTAGTGTGTACCCAACTGAGCGTTTTCCAAAAAAAGCCGGAGCTCATTTACAATCACGAGCTGATTCAATCCAGATAATAAAAAATAAAGTCTTCAATATTCTGATTCGAATATGCTCAACCATGTCCAGATCCAGATCTAGAACAATCAGGTTTTCGGAGTGATGGTGGCTATATTAATTTCGCTCCTTTGCAGGACCACCCGCAACTTCTGGGTTGCTATTGCTGTACAGTTTACAAAATGCTTCACCCTCTCGCCGGTTGCGCGGTGCTGACCACCCGGCACATCCTGACTACGGCCACATCCACGGAACTCGTCCTTAAAGACTACGGTGTTAGTATCTACTTTGATCATAAAAAATGGCATTTCATAATTTAAGCATAATTCAAAAAAACAATAAAGTCGTCTCGGTATTGGCATGTGGTCTCAGCCTCAGCTAAATACAGGGCACATTGTTATGTATGAACAGGTAAACTTTTCGAGCCATTCAAAAATTTGTCTGTTTGATACTTAACTAATTAAATAACTTGTCTCAGGGACCCAAAGAGGGTCTTGGCCTCCGAAATGAGAGCACGCCATCTGTCTCGATGCTGCGCAACTTCTTGCCAGTTACCGACTTGGGGATGTCGCTGATCAGTCGAGTAACATCTACATGGTCGAGACAAATCGGAGGCAGTCTGTGCAGATCCTTGGCAACAAATATCGGATCTCTTCTTTGTGGTATTATTTATTTTCATGAAGAGTTGCAGAGACGCACCGAGCTGTCTCTTCCCATGACATCCAGTTTGTTTTGTATGAACTCAAGCACCTCACACACCACATTAGTATTATTATATTTGACTATATTAAAGAACTTCTATTTAATAAATTAAAAAGAAAAGAGTAGGTCATTTGGCAAACGAGACTTCACTTTCGTGTATTTCATCAAAAAATACATTATTTTTTCAAACCGGAATCAGAAAGGAAATCGAGAGTAGGTACTGTTGACACAACAAATAACACACCACTTACCAAGAAAAAGAGTTGTTTATGTTATTATGAAGCAATCGAATCGTGCTTGACTATTTGAATTTGGAAGCTCATCATACATATTGTCTATGTATGATGAGCCATCAAACTTCACTCTACTGACAGATCTTCAATATGTTTTTTTTTTGTCAGTGCATTTAAATAAATAGTGGTGTTACAGAAGCGTTGTGCAGTTTAACTCAATGTCCAGAGCCCTCGGGAGAACCAACCAAGAGTTTATAAAAGTCAAGTCAAAGTCAAAGTCAAATAATTCTTTATTCAAATTGGAATAGCAACAAACTCTTTTCAATCGTCTAGGTATTGAAACTACTTCCGGTTCGAACCCTACACCACTGACCCAAGAAGAACCGGTAAGAAACTTGGCGGGAATTATTTTTTCAAACAATCATGGTACATCTTACATCGAGCTCGTCTCATTGCAACCGCGGAATGGGAGTCGGGTTTGTGGCTGCAGGCCCTCCCATCCTCCACAATAGGCACATTGCTGGACAATAATACCTTCCGGTTGTCCGCGTGCCTTAGAATAGGAGCATCAACAAATATGCCCCACAGATGTCAATGTGGGGCTATGGTAGATAGTCTGGGCCACCACGGCCTCTCATGCAGTCGGAGCGCTGGGAGAATCCCACGCCATGCCAGCATTAACGACGTCATCCGAAGGGCCCTTGTCACTGCCAAGGTACCAGCAGTCCTTGAGCCCAACGGACTGGTTAGGGACGACGGCAAAAGGCCCGATGGGATGACGTTGTTGCCTTGGAGTATGGGTCGGCCCTTTGTCTGGGATGCTACATGTGTACATACCCTGGCGCCGTCCCATATTCCAAGCACCAGTGTTAATGCTGGTGCGGCGGCATCCTTAGCAGAAGACCTCAAGCGTCGCAAATATGCTGCCCTCGGTAGCAGCTACAGATTTGCGGCGTTTGGGGTTGAAACACTAGGGCCGTGGGGGCCAAGTGCGCGGCGCCTCTATAAGGACATCTCCAAGCGCCTTATAGAGGCGTCGGGTGACCAGAGGGCTGGCCAGTATTTCGCGCAAAGACTTAGCATAGCAGTCCAGCGCGACAATGCGGCCTGCCTTCTGGGCACTCTACCTCCCCAGCAGGACCTGGGGCAATTTTTTTATTTATAATTAATTTATTTTTACTGTGTTCATGCTTTATTCTTGTTTTTGGAAATAAATAATATATCTTACAACTAACATGCATTAAAAAAAAAACATAAAATTGATTTTAAATAAATTGAAATAGAATAATAATAACAAGAGATGTAAAGTCTCTAAAAAGTAATGAATAAATAACGTAATGAATGATTAATTAATCTATTATCTGTTAGTCTCTGCACTTAAACTGTGACTAATATATCTATGAATTTGCCCTAGATTGACTTGTAAAATGTTGTATCAACAGGACGTTCGAATCCCATTCGATATTGGCGATCGATTTGACAATCCAAAAAATATGTTGATTTGACTTGACAGACATCACATTATGCATATTTATTACTTTTACCTCTGCGACGAGGTAAAGAGATGCTTGATGGGGAACGATCTATTACTACTACTCCAATTCCAATAGGTAACCTTTTTGATAAATTACGGTATGGTGGTTCCAGTACTGATACCTAATAATTATACTTTTAATAAGTCTTATATAACTTTATACATTACGAATTTATACATCTTGAATAATATAATATTTATTCGCATGCGATTCGTTACATACGAGTACCCCATGAGTACCCGGAATTGGATCCGTACCGTGTCATCTTTCATATTAGAAAATACTGCAAGCGGGTTGATTTCAAATATAATTTTCTAATATGTATGTGCAGGATAGATAGAATCTATTTAACTAACATCAAATAAATTAATTTTCCTGAATAGCTCCTGAGCTTTTTTCCATAAATCTATTGTCTAATCATGGACAATCAAAAGAAAATATGGTTGATTGGCTGATTTGTGCAGGCAAAATTATATAGTGTTTAAAAAAACACCCAACAATTTATGGAAAAATGAGCTTTTTAATCATGACTTGCTATTTTAATATCCATTGGGGATATCTGACGATCAAATTACATATTTTATGGACTCTATAAAAAAACAGAGGAAAACCAATACCTACACTACAATAATAGCATATTAAATTGGATTCCACATCATTTGAAATGATCGTGTTCACAGTATTTTCTATGAAATGTTATACCCAACCCATATTATTTAACCGAGAAAGTATAATGATTTCGCATTACGTAAATCAATAAAAAAATGGTTACTCTCCAACATATAATATGGTGAAATAAAATGTTTAAGGATAGATAAAATAAATCTAAACTTTTTCGTATTTACAGAAAAGCAAAAATTTGTATAATATTCTTGGTGCGTGGTACGACATTACAAATTACTCTTCCAACAACAGTGTGTACATGACGCCTGTGCGGATTCATTATCATCCTAATGTAAGTTTCTATGAGTTGTAATCAAACCGCTGCTTACGAAACGGTCGAATTCGAACCAAAGGGTACGTACTAGTAACGCTGCAAGAAGACTGCAAGCGATCCTCACCAATAGACAAACAAAATGGCGGATCGCGACTCGCGGTATTAAGGAGTAGCAAAATAAAAAAAAAACCATTTCAATATTTGGCATAGAGTCGCCGTTGAGTTGTAATAATGTCAATCACTCGCCCGTCTGTCACCTACTTTATATATTATATAGGTTTGGTGTCACCGGAAGGTCACCAAAACTGGCACGAAAGGAATAAATGACATGAATGACATCTATCATTGTGTGTATGCGGCCCTGCTTTATCAACCTGTATGTACTGTCATTTTGACATCCACACATGGATACTTTTTGTCACTTACTCGATCCATTCGTGCCAGCTTTGGTGTTACACTAACATCGTGCTGAGATGAGGCATTTCCTGACCATCTTGTTTGTCAATACCTGCGTTATTAGAGTTCCGTAGTAAACTAAGAACGCTTATAGTTTTGCTGTCCGTATGTCTGTCCGCACCAAAGCTCAGTGACCGTTTGCACTAGATATTTGTAGTATACGATATACTTATTAAGTACGCCGACAAAGTGGTGGAATCAAATATAAGTAGAAATTTTTTTTTTTATATTACCTCCACCCTCCACTACACATACAGTTAGGATGTGTTTTTTATTTATGGAAATCGTATAGTGTGGGTTTTGTTGAAGAGGCTTTTAAAAAGAATAAGGTCCACAAGGAAATCTCTTTTTTAAGTTATTTTCGGAGTTAACAGCTCCAGGATTTTAAAAAAATGTGTCTCCGGTCTCCTCTAACTTTTGATGCCTGGGTCCGAAAAATATAAAAATTAAGATTTAAATGAGTAGAAAAGTACTTTAAAAGAAAATTATTTCGAACGCAATCCACCCAGCCGTTTTTGAATAACTACGGAACCCTATACTGAGCATGCCTGACATTCTCTTGGCCGATTTCTTTACATTTGCGTGTCACGCATAAGGCATATTTTATTCTACTACCATTTATTTAATCTTTTTTTTTTTCAGTACGTAATGCCTGAAAACGTGAACGCCTCGCACCCAATACCCGGTGTATTCGACTTGGCTGTGTGGGCCAGTGACATTCCATTTTTCAGATATGTGATAGAAAGTGAAAAAAAGAATATACAAACATATGTTTGCAACAGAGCTGGGTCGTATTGGTTAGTATACACTTTTTTAATACGTTAAGGTGGAATGTCACGGTCACTATAACGCCAATAGATGGCGTTGTATGCCTATCTGACCGTGTATACTACGTATTTTATTTTTTTATGTATCATAATGGAAATATTTTTGAAAAGTAAGTTTGCCGCAAATATACTGTTGTTTCTAATGTGGCCAAATAAGTTTCGGATGAGGTTTGATTTACAAGACAAGTTTAAGCACTGCAGCGTCTGCGAAGTATGCACAAACACATTCAAACCCTTGTTGTTTACAAAACGGACTGCTTATTTCGGAACACGATTTGAACACGCGTTAGTCCAGTTGGGCGACCGTCTGACCCATATTCATTAGGACCATGGTTCGAATCTCGTAATTTCAAAATATACATTTTGTACTTTGTATATTTATTTTTTTGTGATGGGTACTTTCCTGCTATTTATTTTTAGTGGGTAGTACCTGTACTATTTACTAATAATATTTTCAGGTGATACGAGGGCACCCAATCCCGGGATTTTCTGTATGAAATGAAATGAAATGAATTTATTAGCATAAAACATAACTTAGAATTATATTACATAAAAACAGAGATATCGAAGTTGTGTCAAAGGATCCTCGTCACTCAGCTTGTTGTCACGTAGTGCACCGCAGGGCACACTACGCAACGCTGATTTTCAGTGAGGCCCGAGGTATACAGAGAAGATGGCACTATTTATCTAAGAAACCTTGCATAGTTACATTGTGATGTATGGCCAATTCTGATTTAGCCCATACTACAAAAAACTGGAATTGGATATTTTAATATGTGTACGATCAGAATGGGACAGAACCTATTCAGTGATTTCAGACAAGTATTCATTTACTATTCGTAACATGTGCTTACCATAGAAGAAAATAACTGCGTAAAACTCTGGTTGTCACGGGATTAGGATTTTTTTCGTTCTTTTTCGTTCTTCGGTAAATTAATTTCAAGTTAATGGAATAATTTAAAGATATGATGCTGTAAGTACCATAAAATATTGAGTACGACATAAAGAGTATAAAATATTTCAAAATATTGGCTTATTTTGATGTTTTTCTAAAATACTGGTTCCAGTCCTTGATTGCAGCACTGCAAGAAGATTGTTGGGAAGATGTATGGTTCCATTTCTTGACTTAAAGATACAATTAGATAGATATTTATGACTTTTCAGTTGCTTACATATTAACGTGACACATGCTCAGATTAACACGACAGGTAATACACATATTTGTGATTGGTTCAGATGCATACGTATTATCTATGGGTACTCATTTGTTTTTGAAGACTCGGATTATTGCCAACACTTTGGAGGTAGAGCGCGCGAGACTTCTGGCCATATCGCAGTCGGAATCAGGGGCATGTGTAATGGTATCTGGCGTGTATTTAATTCGGGCTCGACTTTATTTCTTAAGGGAATCAAATAGTTGTGAAAATAATTGCTAGTAATAAGTAAGGTCTGAGGTAAGTAGGGGTATTGATTGATAAGTCACATGGCGATTTATAAAATTGAAATATATTATCGCAAATTAGTAAGGAAAGGTGTGTTCCTATTCGATCTATTAAGTTTTAAATACATAACAAAATCTTTAACCTCATTAAAGATTACTAGACTATTACGAAAATTAACAATTACTATCATACCAAATAAAACTACTTCTTTAAATTTACACAAAGCAAAAGTACCTAAACACCTTCCTTTTCTGGGAACATAATTCAATATATTTTGCTAAAACCAGGGAAACCCAGAAAAACCCGGCAAAAGCAAGTATTATTTATGCTAAGTAAATAATAATAATTATTACATTACACCGTAACATTAATTACAAATACAACCTCTTGAATGAAAATTCCAAGACAATAATGTATAATATAACACTCAGAAAATTCAATTATATTTAAGGACTCCATACACACAGAAATAAGTCTGTTATATATTAAATTGACATCAACATTAAGTGTCCACAATATGTTAGCCTGTTCTCAGAAATATCAGTAAATAGGGATTCGAACCCCCTGTTTGTAAAACAATCCAATATAAGGTTCTTTGGCTAATATCAATTGAACGAGGATCGAACTCGTTTAAATATTATCATGATTAAGATCAGTCATAATCTGATAATTACAATGTTAAATTATACACAGTGGTTATAGAACAACACATAAATGGATCAGTAAGACATTACTGATCTACACTGTGACGTACAATCTTCGATCATGACTTAAAAGTACAACAATGTCATAATCACTTACTCAAGTCTTAGGTATTTAAATATCGGGAATCGAACCCAACACAATATTATAATTCTATACACAAATATCACACAAGGACAATCAAAACAATCATAAAAGGTATGTCGTGTGTACTCAGTTATTATCATAAAAGTGGTCAATATTAATGTAACCAATTATTTACAAAGTACCTTATAGTACCTATATTATTTAAACCAATTTAATTAATGAAATATGATTTACATATATTATTTAGAATGCACACGACACAATTGGTAATAAAACACTTAGCTGTGAATACTGGATCGGCAACCACTGATTCTAATGTACGATTTAGATAATTAATCTAATAATATTCCAAAAATATCGAAACTGTTACAGAACTGCGCGACCCGCATTCTTCCCGGCTGTAATCGAAGTGTCCTCTCTTAATTTTTAACAAAATTAGGTAAACTTAATTACTATGGCACTTTTTACAAAATATAATCTTAGACTCTAACACAACACCACAAGGATTATCTTCACTTGTCACTCCTCTAGGATTTTTCTATCCCCAAACCGCGGGGTGTTTCGTCTTGCTCTCACTTAGACCGTAAGTTATCATCATCTCTCTCGTCAGTTGGTGCCGCCCTCAACTCCGGAGTTGCTTACAGATGTTTTGCGGGGCTGTAAAAGTAAAAACAACAGAGTAGGATCTACATTGCATAATAGACCCTATGCCAAGGTTGTTGAACAATTATTGGTGTATTTTTATAGTTCTTCCTCTTGGTGCATTCCTCGAAATGTCTTTGTTTGTATTTTCACACACTTAGCAATAAGTATTGGCCATAAATATGTCCAAAGCATTTTGTACAAGAGTGTTGTTTTAGATTATTTATTACTTGTGCACTTTCATTATCTCTAATTTTAAAAGGCCGTTCTTAAAATTTATTGCGTGCCATTAGTGGAAATATATTGATTCCAACACTTCAGTTAATTTTTTGTAAGATAAGACAAGTATATCTTTATTTAACCTTCATACGTATATATTTAGTAGATGTAATTAGGTTGCCATTACACATGGCTGCACGCCATACCTTCGCGTCAATTAGGCACTTTGCTCGACCATCCAGAGGGCGCTTAGGTCAGCCGGCGTCCCTTCCATGAACCTCCGGGCCTCAATAGCAATGATAGCAAAGCGACCTGATGGCTTGACTTTGGTGTCGTGGGAGAGAGGTCGGTGCCTGATATAGGACGCTACGTGTGTTAGCACTTTCGCAGCGTCTCATATCAGTCGCACATCGCGGGCGGCCGGAGCGGCAGCCGAGTCTCAACTTCAAGCTGCGGTGAAGCTGCAAAAATACGCTCCCTTAGGTTCAGGGTACTTGTTCGTGTCTTTCGCATTCGAAACAGCGGGGTGCTGGGGGAAGGATGCGAAACTGCTGGTGCGTGACATAGGGCGTCGACTCAGACAAACGGGAGAAGACCCACGCTCCGAGGCGTTTTTGGTGCAGAGGTTGGCCATAGTTATCCAACACGGCTGTACAGCGAGCGTTATGGGCACCTTTGCTCCGGAAGCTGTAAGGAGCGGGTATTGACTGCGGGTATTTTTATCAATTTGTCTAGAGTAGATTTTTCTTAAATATAATAATTTTATTTAAGGATCTAGTTTTTTACTTAAGCATTGTAATTCTAATATTTTCTTATTCTTCAAGTGTCGGCCTCGGTACCCTAGATGGTAGTGACCCTGTCTACGAAGCTGGCTGTCTCCGGGTTCTAATCCCGGCGAGGGCATTATTTGTGTATTTATTTATCAGTAATATTTGTTCCTTGGTCATGGCTGTTTTTGTATTTAAGTATCAATAAGTATCGATCTCTTACGTATATATTATCGTCGCCTTAATTGAGTTTACCGCGGCACAAGATCGATTGTTGGAAAAATATCCGAAGATATTTATTCATTTAAGTAAAGCTACTAACAATTCTAACAATACTAACCTAAACTGCTTGACATTTAAGTTGTTATAAATATTGCAGGCTTCAGTTCGGCTCACCGACGCCTGGCGCCGTTAAGAATCCAGTCGCGATTATAATTGGCTACCAGTTCATCCTGGCGTACAAGAGAAAACCCTTACCTTTTTACAAATATGCGGTGAAAACACAGAAGTACTCGGGCAAGTGTCCGAAGGTAAGGCGCACTCACCATCGGATATGGAGGAGTGGCCCCGGTGCGCAATAACATCTAAACACGCACTCTAACGTTAGGACAATAGAGGCGTGCTCGGATATTTGTGACCACCTTGGCCGTTCCGATATATCTGATAGCGGCTGTATTACATCTCGACTTACTCCGTTATCTTCTTTTTAATCGGCTCCTCGAAGCTGGAAGTCGTGATCATCAGAATTGAGAACATTTAATTTTTTAGTAGATTAGTGCTTGCCGAGTTCATAATTATAAAAATAAAGTTTTTTTGTTTGACTACTTTTCAAGGAAAGTTGAATAATGTTTTCGATTCTGAACGAACCTGATTTAGTTACAGAGTATACCGAACGCTCCGAGCACTGTTTTCCTGCAGTTCAGGCATCGACCATAAACCAATCTTTTGTAAATAATCCGATTGACATTCGGCCATTGACACTACTTGGAGCCAGTGTTGCCAGATCCAATCTGAAAACGTCGGAAGAAATTTTGCCTAGAAATCAGGAGATTGGTAAAAATATCAGTAGACGAATCATTTGTTCAACCTAACCTTACCTATATCCGGTTTTTTTCTTTCAATGTTTATAAATATGTTAAGTTAATCATAGGTTATTGTACGAATTGGTACGAAGTGGAACGGTATTTGTTTAACGCAAAACATATATTTGTTAGTATTATTGGGAAAGCAATATACCTAATAAAAAGTGATGACAAGATGGAACTTCTATTAAAACACACACCGCACATATAGACTTTATATTTTTTGTTAATTACTTACCCAGATGTATTACCATTCCAAGCTAATCACACACTCTAATTCTCAACTTAACAAATAACTAGTAAACTTTCGAGTCGAATGGCATACTATTTAGGCGGCAACGGCAATAATTATTAAGTTTAATCTTGTCGTTCTCTATAGTCTCTGGATTTGACTTGATAATTTTGACGTTTAGTGTGTTTAAAGGGGTCTACAAACTTAGCAATATCAAAGGAGTCTACTAGCATTAATACGAGTTTGGAATGGAAATCGCATCCGATGTCGATTCTAAACTAGTGCCACCGGCACCAGCGTTCCGTTTTCAATGAAAAAAATCATAACGTAGAAGTGAACTACGAAAAATCAGGAGAATCTGCTGAAAATTCGGTAGATCAGTAGACATAGCCCAAAATCAGTAGATCTCCTGAAATATCAGGAGACCTGGCAACACTGCTTGGAGCTCAGATTTTGCGGCTTTAATACCTCGGCATAAGCTACTCGAGATTTAGACATAACGTCGGTTGTAATATGAATTAATGTACCTAACCACCAAAATGACGAAATTAAGTTAAGTATACCGTTCGACTGCAAATTTCCTGCTCTATCGAAGGGTGTATATAACATTTTGATATTCAGAAAAAAATGTCGAATACGTTAACAAAAACTGCCATTTTATTAGGTTTCTACGTTTTTTATTAACGTACGTAACGGTTTCAAAAAATCATAGACATTATTTTAATGTAAGTACGAATTTATATGTACCAAATATGTCTTTCCTAATGTACTCACCGTATTTTTATAAATGTCAATGCTGTAAGCGCCATTTGTATTGTATGGCTCATAAGCAATTTGGTTTCAATTTGTGAGTTACACTAAATTACGAAATCCACTTTTGATGATTTTCATTAAATTATTAACGTAACTCCAAATTTAAAAAAAAAATATTTAACGTAAGCACCAGCCATTTCCCGAACTACAACTGTGGTCGCAGTTAGTAACTGTGCGTCAAATAGACTTCTCAAAAATAAAACAAACAAGATAAACATCATTTCAATAGGATAATTAACTAAAAATATACAACATAATTTATAAATGTCAAATTCGTTTTTGGGCCCTCCTGAAAAATCGTCATTTGGTGATTACATTAATTCATATTACAACTGACGATAAGACATTTATTTCCATACTATTTGCACAAAAATGTTATCGGTCTCTGCACTCGGCGCAGCCAGTATCGCAGAAGACCGTTAAAAGATAGCGTAGATATATGAACTTGTATAATATATGTATGAGTGTATATGAGTGTGTTGATATACAGGGTGTATCTTTTGCAACCGGCAATATTTAAGGAGGCGATTATATAGCAGATATAGAATCCAAATCAATTAAAAAAAGTGTACCTTAATTTTACCTAAAATTTCCCCTTATTTCCATAAATCATAGACACCGAGCGCGCGGCGTTGTAGCCGAGTAAACAAAACCCTTGCAAAAGTGAGGATGACCTTAATGCGAACCAACCGATAACGTCCCGCCCCTAAACACAACCCCTCTCGCTTACTCGCTCCCTTAGACAAAAGGTGTTTCTTGCAAATTCAAATTAGTCATGCGCCCGCGCCGGTAATGTTCGCATGTCATTTTTTTGTGCATTAGAGTAAGTCATTAACACGTCGCGTAATCGTAATGCCGAGATTTACGAACCGGGAATACACCGACATGGTGCGACTTTTAGTTGAGTGTGGTGACAAGTACTTCGTGCACAAAGGACGTATCGAGTAAAGTTTCCAAACAAACGGACACCTTCACGAGAGACTATTGTCGGTCCTAAGCCCGAAAAGTATAAAGGGAAAATTGGATTCAAATTGAATCGGTGTTTTGTTTCGAATGCGCCGATCGAATCACCCGGTCAACGAGTGACGTCATCGCTAGGCGGCGGCGTGTGCGCAGTGTGCACGCGTTAGGTATTTTCTGAGACAGGATGAACGGGGTAAAGTCTAGATTAATTTGAACGGAACATGATATTTGATGTTCGGAATATTTTTTTTATAACCAGACCATTATGACCACAAAATATTGCCGGTTCCAAAAGATACACCCTGTATGTGTGTATATGAGTGTGTTGATGTATGTGTGGCTACCTCACTATTTTTATAATGTTTTCTATATCATTAAAGCTAAAACTTTTGAGTAACAATTGAACCTTAATTTTGATTTCTCTGGCCGATAATTCTTGAATGGGGATTTTTGAGCTTTTATTATAAATAAAAGGATGAAGACATGTGCAGAATTTTTCAGCAAAAGCCGAATTTGTTGCAGGAATAGGTACTCTGAAGTTGCGTTTTTGTGATAGCTCAGTAAAATCTAGGGAGTTTAGAGCTTGTCGATGATATCTTAATACTACTTGCAATATAAAACTCCCACGGACATTAAGAACATCCATCTCTTTGTAGACCAATGTAGTTTGAAAGGGCGGATGTTCTTTGAGTATAATTTTAAGAACTGATCGTTGAGCTCTTTCTAGGATGAGTATATATTTTTTCGCTGCTCCACCCCATGCAGTAATGCAATATGTAATGATTGAATGGCAGATGGAGTGATAAATTATTTTCAATAGCCGTCTATTAGCGGAGTTATGTAGATTTTTAAATACATAAATTAGTTTGCGAACACGTTTGGCTGTAGTTAGGATATGATTTTTGAAGGTAAAATTTTCATCAAAAATAACACCAAGGTATCTTTCTGTACGACTTCTCTCAATATGAGCACAAGTACAGGGTGAATGTTGTGGTTGGTGATGAATATGATTGGCACAGGTATGAAGATTATTTCTCCAGCATGCCGCCATCCTGGATTATTTTCTAACTTTAACCAACCAACTTAAACTAAATTTAAACCATGGCCATAGATATTGGGATACACTGACGCTTACTGCCACGCTTTCAGCAACTTTAGTCCTCCGGGTGACTTAAGGCAAACCATCCTATGATGATAATAAAGTATGATACTCTAAAGCTTCACCCTGACTCTTGCCGTCAACTCTTTACTTACCTACCTGTGGTACAGAAGCACGTTTTCTTATTACCTAGTGTTTTGAAATACGATCATAATTTTGCTTGCTGAGGGGAACCACATACTATAGTTGCCGATTTCTAAGAATGAACTTTTGACAGATTAGAAATGAGTCTTATTCTCGTATATATTATGACGTTACGACTATTGGAAAAATGATTAGTAATAATAAGGATTAATCTATGTATGTATAGCTGTCAAAAGTTCATTCTCAAAAATTATACCTTTAGAGATATACAAATTTGAGTGTATTTAGTATTTAGAATTGAACCTCAAAACGTTAGGTAGGAGCCTGAAGCACTACTTTCATTGTTGAAGTATTGCTTCAGGAAGTATTTCTTTTCTATACGGAACAGATACGTTTGTAAGTTTCTTTGCAAAGTTTTATTTTCGATAAAGTTTGTCTGACTTGGCTGTTAATCTGATATCTTATTACAATACAAAGGATATCTGCATTCGGGGTTCCAAGAAACCCATTTACCGGATTACTACATGTATTAGAAATAGTACACAGATCGCCGAACAGCACGCATACGAGGTCGCGGGCACTGCTAGTAT
>JALPQI010024861.1:0-11631 GCA_025490895.1 Thaumatotibia leucotreta
TTTGGAACACTTAACCCCTCGTCAGTGGCGAGGCCCGATTTTAACATTTTATCAACCGCCCGTATCTGTGGCGAAGCCCGATACCGCCCACATCTGTGGCGAAGCCCGATTTGGACATTGAGTAAAAAAGCTGACTAATGTATACCTGTCTCTTACATATTCATTGAGGTGTGTAGCTAGTGAAATTGGACAGATAGAAAACTTGGCCTTGAGCAGCCGTTGTGCGAAAGTGCCGTTGTACGGGCAGTTTCTTAGAATCGGTGGCCTGGCAATCCTTGTCTGTGACAAGGCCCGAACTGGGCTCCACAGACAACGACTTTTCGCCATTTTTGTCGTCACTGACGAGGGGTTAACAGCGGATTTCTGATCAAATTTAAAGTTAAAAATGTCGTATTTTAAGAGAAAATTACTTTTTTATAACCGTTAGGCAAGTATTGTTTGTCCCTTTCGGTCTTTCCAATATGTATATAAGAGTGAAAGGGACAAACAATACTTATCGCTTGCTAAGTTAGGAGACGCTTATAAATGAGTAACATATGGAGAAATTACTTTTCACTCCTTTTCGATACCATGTCAAATACAAAAGCTGACACTCTGACGTCAACAAAGGTTTGACTTATCTTATGTACCTATTGGTCCTGCGATGCTGCTATATCAGTCATTGGCTTCGAAAAGGTTAAAGCATTCATTGGTGTCACAATCTGCAATTAAACTAGGATCATGATCATGGAGATTTGGCGATCAAACTATAGTATTTATATAGTTTGACTCTGGTTCGCATCAAATCCTAAAGTCAGCGTTAATGTCACAGTACTCGGTAGTGCCGACCTTATACTGTACTGTACGTAAGTATAATTATCTCAACCAAATACATGTAATAACATAACCAATTAATTTTGGAATGTTATTTAACCAGTTGCCAGTAACACGCTGGCTTTTAAAATTAATAATTTAAATAATAACTAAAGTCTTTGTTCCAATCAAAATTATTGTTTGTGATCATAATTACATAACTGCCGCCATAGGGCCATAGTGTGACATGATGACAAGGATAGCAATAGCATACAATAGGTATCTTTGCACAATACACACCCTGTGAATGATACAATCATACAAATGAATGTGCTGCGGTTCATTCATTCATTCGTCGCACGCACCTTTTGTTTTTTTTTCACTCGTCGCTCAAACGGCGCAACGCGAAATCGACCGGCCAAGCGCGAGTGACATGGCGTTGCTTTGGCGCAATTAATACCGAATTGAATTTCATTAATAAAAGAAGTACGCTGATTTTATACTTGCCTCAGTATTATATGGACGCAGTGAGTACATATATTTATCAATACCTGTTTCTAGTCGTGATTCCGTCGTTGTAAGCGCCTTTTCATAGTTCAGCGGGTTTAAATAGCAAAGCTTTGTACCGTAACGATGTTAGACGTGATACCTATTTCATTAAAATGATCTTATTTAACGCAGTTTATAACAGAATTTATACGTTAAATATCTAAATTTCAATTCTTTAAACTTCAATGCATGCTTCCATTCAGTTCGTTAAAAGATGTTGAGCTTTTTGTTCATTTGTTTTGTGTAGGGCATTGTACAAATTACAAAGTGAATTCGTGTGAAAGTATTATTAATCTTAATACTTAAGTACTCTCAGTGATCCAAATGGTATTAATTGAACGTATTTTCAGTCATGAGTACATTGGATATCAATAAAATGGAGGGCGAGGAAGAAAATAAGACGCCCGACAAGAAACAAATTGAGGCGGAAGAAAAAGAAGTAATGTTGAAGACGGAGAGTGAAAACAATGAAATTAATGCTGAAACGAAGGAGGGAGAGGGGCTGGTGAAGGCGGCGCTCTCCCAGGAGGTTATCGAGCAGGGAAGAGAGGTCAAGCCCAAGTTTATTCCCATAGGAGCCATCAAAATGCCCGGGTTTTTTACGAGGAATTCAGATAAACCCAAGGTTAGTACATTTCATATTAAAGAAACTTGGGTATGGTAATCGTTTCAACATTTTCGTTCTAAGTGTATTTTATCAATCCATTTAAAACTGCTGTTTTTTCATTAAAATGGGATATTTACCATGTAAATTGAAATTATTGAGCACCCAATATTTTGGCGCTGTTGCAAATGCTATATTCTCGGACTAACTGATGAATAATGTAAACTGTAACTATATCTAATAATGTAAATGACCATGTTAGCATGAACACTTATAAAAGAAATCATAGATACTAGAAAAGCTACAGAAAGCGTTTCTACGTTTTCTGTATAAGAAATCTTATGGGTACTACCCATACATGTACCCAACACAGTTTTCACTTGGCATCCTTGCCTTCAATTCACTCAAGGTTCCCAGGTGCAATGCTCATTAGATCACAGTGTGCAAGGTGCTGTGAAATAAAATCAATTGCATGGAACTGCACAACGTACTCAATACCATCATTGTTCCACCAAACTAGTCCCGTACCTGCAGCTGTCGGACAGCTCTGGATGGATGTTTTGTGATCGAATGATGTTACTTTTTATTTACTTGTTATGTGTTTTACTATAATACTAACTGATTTTACCTTCTATATGTAGCATAATGCCCTATTTGTAATGTTTCCAAGTGTAACTGGTGTCTAACAAATAAATAATAATCCAAAGTATTAAATGTCATACAAAAATAAATTAGAATCATGCCTGAGCCTCTAGTAGATTTGATCAGCTTTTAAAATAAATTCCTTTCATTTGTATTTATGAAATTTTGAGTCCAAGCACAGCACAAGCATATTATTAGTTGACAGAACAATAACTTACTAAATGATAAATTGTATTATAATGTTTTTTACCAGGACGATGAAGCCATAGAGAAGGATGGAGAGAATGAAAAGACCGAGGAGACGAAGCCCAAACGTAATCACTTCCAATTCCTTCACACTTGCCCCTTCACCAAGTTCCTGCACCACCCCACACAGAATGATAAAGGTTAGTCGCTTGATTTGCTAATTGCTTAAAAATGTAAACAGACTTATTATGGCCTGGCCACGACATAGACAAAAGCATTGGTGCTATAGGGAGTACCCATATAGGTATCCTGCTCCAACTCATGGATACGCTCGCTGCTGGTGGCCTTAGACCAATGTCGTGGCCGCGCCTTTAGACTACTGGGGCATTCATGGAAACGTCATATAATCTTCACTGCCTTTTCAAATCTTGAAAAAATATTAAATTTGGGTGCTGAGTAATGGACTAATAATATCATATCAAGGCTAAGATTGACAGTGTATCTACTGTATCTTAGCACCTACCACTTTTTAATAGGATATTTATATTATTTGTTCATTAACAATACATCTGATTGTGTGTGAAAGCTTTAAGCTAGTATGCTTTTGAATAAAATGTTCCTTATGTAATGATTTTGCATTGAATGGTAGATACTTCACTCAAAACATAAAGCTAGAGTATATGCAGCTAACTTGATAACCAAGTCACAAAATACCTATTACCAGATCTTATTAGGTCTGAGTCTGAGTTATCTCTTGAATATTATTTTTTCATCAATAATATAATTAGAACAATGATATTTCATGGGACATTCTCATGGAATGCTCAGTACTTTTGTCTTTTTCAATTCAATGTACCTAGTCAGTCCTTAAGTTCTGTCATAAACAGTGATCGGCATAGGGTGTGCCATTTCGGGTTATTCTCACCTGTTATACAACCAGTTTGTCAGCAGAGTCAGATGACAAAGTCATTGTAACAAGTTGAGAATAACCTGAAATGGCACACCCTATGCCGATCACTGGTCATAAAGATTTTGTCTTGTAAAACATTGTAAAAAGAACAAATAGAAAAACCTAAACATATTTTGAAAGCTTATTTTATGGTGATGAAATTACGTTATAATTGTTTTGAAGTGAATATTTACATTTTGTGTCATTCCTTTTAAACTTAAGATTCTCGACCGTAGTCAGCACGCGGGCAATTTGTGAAAACATGCTTCACAAAACAGAAGTATCTGAATCTAACATTTTGGTTTTTATGTAACCTCTATAATAGGACATCTGTTAAAGCTAGAATGTCGATTTCTAAGAAGCTCGTACTTCAGATGGTCATATCTAGAAAATTTTGTATTTTACTATTTCGCTTAATATCATATAGGTAATATGTTTTTGATTATTGGAAATTAATTTTCTTTACATTTGCACTTATTTTTCTTTTGATTTAATTTAAAAAATGTTAATTTTTAGACTATTTCTAAGCTGTAAAGAAAGACACATGTGGCTTAGGGTTTGTCCAATGGTTGAGTGGTATATTCTTAACTAGCCTAAATAACTAAATTAGACATAGAATTAGAGAGGTAAAAATAGACGCATGTTTACGCACCTACCTACCGCTTCAATCTCATCAGATATATCGGAGTGGCCAAGGTGCTCATAAATATCTGAACACGCCTCTATTATCATGGCATTAGAGTACATGTTCAGATATTTTTGACCACCGTGGCCGCTCCGATATATCTGTACTACGTATGAATGTGTCAACTATACAATAGGTATAGTCCATTTCAAATACGAAAGCCCGGTGCCACTCGAAACGTATGTCATTTAATTGGTCCATTACGAATTAGCACGTGTCGTACACCGATTTATACAAAACATATCACGTAACAAAAGTGTCTGGACAGGTATCTTTTGTTATCACTGATCCTATTGTTGACGCCTAATGACTTTGTCAAGTCGAATCGGGCCTTCGTATTTGAAATGGACTTTACTTTGATAGAATGCATGCTATCAACATACCTCGTACATATATAAAAATCCCATGCGTGGTATCTTCATCGGCGCACTACGCTCAGAGGGATAAACAACCAAATCAATCAGATAATTCCATTTCAGATGGTAGTATTGCTGAAGAGAAAAAAGGTATTCGCTTATTCAATGTGAATTATCAAAAGTTCTTCCAAAAACGGTCTGAGAAAGACCCGGAGGCAACCCTTGCTTCCATGGAGACTTTGGAAGATAAGCTAGACACTCCCAATGATGGAATGGAAAATGTTAAATTAGATCCAGAAGTAAGTAAAGATGTATACAAGGGCGTTTTCAAAAAAATTGTATCCAATTAGTGTCAGTTAAGAGTACTTAAATCACTGTCAGTTTTGTGACGGTGTTTAAATATGAAAGCTTTATGAAAAGCTTTCGCATTATAACTTAGTAACAATATTGCTTATAATTTTAACGTTCAAACCAAGTTTTTAATTTTAATGCTTAACTCTCATCACAAAGCTGACTATGATGTAAGTGTTTCTACGGCTCCGTTAATTGGGTACACTTTTAAATGAAAATGCCGGCAATCAGCAAAAATAACTGATTTTTGTCTCTTAAATTCGCATGATAAAGTTTTCGAATCAGTCAAGTGTGATGTTACCACATTTTTGTACAAATTTCCATATTAAAACTGGTTATTTAAAAACATTTTCCATTTTAGGAAGCTGTTGATGGCAAAGTGGCCACGAAACTGCCTCTCAAAGAAAGAATTCGACAGAAGAAGTTCATAATTGGCAAGTATTTAATGCAAAATTAACAATGTTATATTTGAAAATGCTTTATTAACTTTAACAATTTGTTATTCCTATAAAAAATCTATTTGAGCGCAGTGTACCCATAAATTAACCTTTTGGACGTGAATTAACGTTGAATGACTGGTATATCCGTATCGCAGGATCAACGCCAAAGACCGATTAATATGTCATAGTTCACAGAGCAGTGTAAAGCTACGCGTGTGTGTGTAAAGTTCATACTACGTTTTGACTCTTCGGTTTCGTGGCGTCTGAGCGACAGCGTTTATATTTAACATGGCGGCGAAATGGTTAACAATTAATTATCTGGAGCTAGGAATTGCATTTCTAGCGATGCTACTAAAAGAAACCTGACTAATTACAAAGAAATATGTAGATTTTGCGAGCTTATTCACAATAGAAAAACAAGAGCGATTTATAAAACATGTAAATTTGCCTTTCTTTTTGCCCAATGGTTGACTGGTAGAGAATGCCTTAAGGCATTAAGTCCGCCATTTGTACTTCTTTATTGTGAAATAAAGTTTTAAATAAATACATTTTATTGTCAATAAGCTCGCAAAATCAACAAGTGGTCCTTCGAACCGGATAAGTTATTGTAATTAGCTTAGCTGTCTTTGTAATTAGCTTTACTATTAGTCAAATGATGACAGTACAGAGACGTTATCACCAGAAATGCCGGAGCGGCCATGGTCCTCAAGTTTTTGCGATGCAAATCGATGCTCTCGGAAATTTATATATAAACATAGTTTTCACCATGTTTGTTACCTCATAAAAATATTATAATGTATCATTAACGCCCAAGTACATCAAATCATCAAACTTCCTATGATAAAATTCTCGTGATGTGATGACTCATTGACCTTATTGTATAAGAAGCTTTGCAGTTTTCAATTCATCAGTTTATTTGGTGCAATCGGGTTTTATTTATTCATTGCTGTAGAAGTGTAGATGCATTGTGCTGTAGAAATAAAGCTGAGATGTAAGGCGACCAGCGGCGAGCGAATTAAACAAAATCAAGACCACTAAAGAAGCATGCCACGAGATTTCGCTGAATTTTAAAGAACAAAATATTTTGTTTTATTCGCTCCGCGATGTTGGACACAGAGGCGTTTATAAGTGACATTTTAAATAGGGCTGCCTTGTGGATGGCACAGCATCCTCAACACAAGTTGCGGCATGTAATAAAACGGTTGTGGGAAGAAATAAAAGAACATTTTCCGAATCAGAGCTCTTTTCGCTACGAGTTTGGGTTTGCGCAAATGCGGATCCAAATGTTGAAGTACATAATCGAATGTACATATCTAGTCTCTCTATCTACACTCTCATAAAATTTTTGGGGGTACTTTCCCCCAATACCGGCGTCTATTTACTTCATGCACACCTTCTCTGTAATAAAATATTAGCTACGTTCGAGACACTGAAGGGGCACTTTTAATATTTATAATCTATTATTTGCTCAGATGACTTGGCCGTGGTGGTGGTGGTGATCCTAGTGCTGCTGGCGGTGATCATCGGCGTGATCCTCGCCGCCACCGCCGGCCCGCCCAAGGAGCGCCCGCTTCGGCTCGGCAGATACATGACCACCCTCACCTCCTGCGGACCAGTTGAAGGGTCAGTACCTGTTCCTACTCCATTCACAGCCAGGGGGTGACTTGGCCCAAGGAGCGCCCGCTGCGGCTCGGCCGATACATGACTACACTCACCTCCTGCGGACCAGTTGAAGGGTCAGTACCTGTTCCTACTCCATTCACAGCCAGGGGGTGACTTGGCCCAAGGAGCGCCCGCTGCGGCTCGGCCGATACATGACTACACTCACCTCCTGCGGACCAGTTGAAGGGTCAGTACCTGTTCCTACTCCATTCACAGCCAGGGGGTGACTTGGCCCAAGGAGCGCCCGCTGCGGCTCGGCAGATACATGACAACCCTCACCTCCTGCGGACCAGTTGAAGGGTCAGTACCTGTTCCTACTGCATTCACAGCCAGGGGGTGACTCGGCCGTGGCCCAAGGAGCGCCCGCTTCGGCTCGGCCGATACATGACAACCCTCACCTCCTGCGGACCAGTTGAAGGGTCAGTACTTGTACCTACTCCATTCACAGCCAGAGGGTGACTCGGCCGTGGCCCAAGGAGCGGCCGCTGCGGCTCGGCCGATACATGACAACCCTCACCTCCTGCGGACCAGTTGAAGGGTCAGTACCTGTTCCTACTCCATTCACAGCCAGGTGACTCGGCCGTGGCCCAAGGAGCGCCCGCTGCGGCTCGGCCGATACATGACAACCCTCACCTCCTGCGGACCAGTTGAAGGGTCAGTACCTGAACCTACTCCATTCACAGGCAGGGGTTGACTTGGCCCAAGGAGCGCCCGCTGCGGCTCGGCCGATACATGACAACCCTCACCTCCTGCGGACCAGTTGAAGGGTCAGTACCTGAACCTACTCCATTCACAGCCAGGTGACTCGGCCGTGGCCCAAGGAGCGCCCGCTGCGGCTCGGCCGATACATGACAACCCTCACCTCCTGCGGACCAGTTGAAGGGTCAGTACCTGAACCTACTCCATTCACAGCCAGGGGGTGACTCGGCCGTGGCCCAAGGAGCGCCCGCTGCGGCTCGGCCGATACATGACAACCCTCACCTCCTGCGGACCAGTTGAAGGGTCAGTACCTGAACCTACTCCATTCACAGCCAGGTGACTCGGCCGTGGCCCAAGGAGCGCCCGCTGCGGCTCGGCCGATACATGACAACCCTCACCTCCTGCGGACCAGTTGAAGGGTCAGTACCTGTTCCTACCCCATTCACAGCCAGGGGGTGACTCGGCCGTGGCCCAAGGAGCGCCCGCTGCGCAGTGTTGGGCATAGTTAACTATTTTTTGTAACCTAACTACTGATTACGACCAAAAGTAGTTAACTACAACTAGTTGAGGTTACATGAAACTTAACTACAATAATCAAGGTTAACAAAGAAACCGTTAATCATGACTACTGTAATCGATTAGTTATAACTACTAATTACATTAGTCCTAAAAATACACACACAATTTTATAACAGACACACACACACACACACGAGAAGACTTCCCCTAGAGACTGCCACAAAGATCGGTAGTAGGCTGCCCGAATCTAGAGGACACCCGTAACCTTTACAAGATTTTATAGCTTTTCGGTGAAGAAAAACATCGTGAGAAAACCTGCATATTATATGTTATGCAACTTATGCACATTTAAGGCACGATTGATGTCGACTTGCGGAAAAATGCTCAGACTATACAATACCGTATACTTACACGATGTAACACAAGGAATGCGAATAATTTTAGAAGGGTGTTTCTAAGGTCTTAAGAAGTAAAAAATGTTATATTATTCGTTTTTTTTCGCAAAAAAATGTGTTTTTCTTTGTTGTGAACTCTCCTGAACTTTAAAGGATATTAATATTGAAAAAGCCATCAATTTATGATAACCAAAACTTTTTGTTATTATTTTGGAGTGAGACTACAATTTTTTTTATTGTTTGGATGTCAGTTAGAAGGTATGTCTAGACTAGATCACCAAGTGGCAACATTGCAATCAAAAAGATATTTTCTACTGACTTAGTACGAAATAATTATTTAGGAAAACATTTAAATACTTATCTCTAAAACTGGGCCAAATCCAGAAAATTTTATATCACATGTTTTGCCCCTTACGACCTCAAGAATACGCTGTTAAAATTATTCGGATTCGTCATGTTACACCGTGTATACTAGGATAAATCGTTAATAACTGGTCATCCTTTACTACTAAAAAATAACATTGTTAATTAAACAGAATTTACTTTTACTTTGCTTATATCAAATGATTTCTATTCATTTTTAGTATAAAGTGACGAGCTACTGACGATTTACCCTATTAAAGGCCAATTTTTCAATCCCCACATAAAGCTACCTGCCAGATAAAAATATCACACTCTTCCTCATGCACGTGGAAAAAAGTTTCCACGTGCATGAGGAACACCACTGGTTAACAGAACCACCAAGGTTTTATCTTTATCTGACAGATAATTTTATCTGGGGATTTAAACATTGGCCCTTGTTGATTAATACAAGTCGTAGATGGGTGGAAATGTATTTATTTGGCAGACAAACTTGGCAGCAAAAACTTGAAAATAAGTAAATTAACTAAACATAATCATTTAAATTGGACTTTAATACAACACGTTTTTCGAACATCTCGTCTGAAAGCTTGTGCGATTCAGGGCAATTTATCATTGTCGCGTATGAAAACAGTCTTTCCACTGGAGCCGAATAAGGTAAAGGGGTATTGTATTTGATCTTCTGTGGAAATGCATGAGAACCATTTAGTTTTAAATCGTGGCAATGACATTGCAGCATCTTCGTTCATTAATTTCATTATTAATAGTTCGTTTATCTTATAGTACGAATAAAATGTCAGTTACTTCTGACAGTCAGTCAACACGGTTATTGTCACTTATTACCATAGAAACAAACTCAAAGATGGCACATTAAAGAGTTTGCGTAGATATGCAAACCTATCTTGATGTGCCAAACTCCATATTTGTAGTTATAAAAAGTAACCGTGATTGCGATTACAATTTGTATTTAGTAACCTAAATGTTTAACTACTTTTACGATTATTTTGTAAAATCTAAAATCTTGATTACTAACTACAAAATGTAACCGAAGTTAGTAATCTGTAGTTAGGTTACGTTTTGCCCTACACTGCCGCTGCGGCACGGCCGGTACATGACTACGCTGACCTCCTGCGGGCGAGCTGTAGGGTCAGTACCTACTCCATTTCTCACAGACTTCACAGCTGAGGGGGTAACACTCTGTGTTCTCACGGCGCCGCTACAAGTACAGTCGAGGAATTTAATTTCCTACCCATTTCGTACCTTGTCACAGTGACAATCAATATGAAAGCTGCTAGGACTGTCATATAATAGCTACTACGACAAGGTACGAAATGGGTAGCAAATTAAATTCCTCGACCGTACATGAAATCGGTCGGTTTAGCCATAAGTTATGCCTAAATAATGCGTCTACATTTCATTTAAATTATTATCCATTATCGCTGTTTTCAGGTACCTATACTTCGTTTTATTTAAGATTAGAATTATCTGTCAAACTGGTGAACAAAGAAGCAGTGGTCGTAAACCTTCCTTCTTCGATTTCGGCGGATACCACTGAATTTCTCGGAACTTATGTATTTATACATATCATTTGATATTTACCGATAGCTGAAAGCATAGTTTTCACATTTATTATTAATTTGTTGGCAAAACTGTATTTAAAAAAAGTTATAAGTGTTTTATCAGCAAGATGGCGGCAATTTGGAAAAAAAAATTATATTGAAAGTTTTCGTTTAGTGTTTGGCGGTTTTTAACATAGTATTTTTTTTATTTGTAACTAATATCGTACCGATTTTACATTTACTGAATTTAATGAAATTTACAGTCTAAAATTTAACAATATTTGCATATTTAATCTGGCTTACATTATGCACTCCCAATACTTTTAAAAGTCATGCATTTAAGGATTAAAACTATCGGTATAAAAGCGGACACGGTGTCATAAAGACTGAGCAGATAACAATACTAAGACAACCCTACGCATCAGCAACGTCGTTTAGTATTTGTCGCCATTATAGGCGGTCTGGGACGCTCTAATGTAGTTTGAATTTGGTAACAAATTAGAAAATAAAACTCAGATGACATACATAGTTTTATTCACTGTCAGTGGAAGAGTCCGAGGACTCGGAACCACCAACGTTTATAATCATTTTTTCCACAGTGTTATCTATTACATTATCTAATTTCATTTAAAAAAATATATTCTTTTAAAATGTTATATACCATAGCCAACGATATGCCAGCAGTCTCAGCAGTCTTTTTCACACGTTCCGATTTAGTGGGATATTCCTTTCTATGGCACATTTCTTAATTTGTAAATATTCACCACTATCCGCTTTTCACTGGTAGTCACAGGATTTTGCTTTCATCCATTTTAAATGTGCACCAAGAAACAAAATATCTAAATAGATCAACAATTAATAACGAAATTGAACAAAAACGATA
>JALPQI010024862.1:0-17728 GCA_025490895.1 Thaumatotibia leucotreta
GTTATTTCAATCTTAAAACATTGAGTAGGAACACACCTTCCTTGCCAATTGCGATAATATACTGAAATTTTACAAATCGCCATGTGACTTATCAATCAATTCCCCTAATTACCTCAGACCTTACTTACTAATCAATTATATTTATAACTACTTCATTTCCTTAAGAAATAAAGTCGAGCCCGAATTCAATACACGCCAGATACCATTACACGTGGCGCCGCGTGACCAAGGATCTAGACTTTGTGTTATCAATACATTTTGATGTAACACAACTAGAAAAGGACTTGTAAATACTTTTAAACAAAAAATAAAATAAACACAACGTAGGAAACTTTAAATTAAATATGACGATCACTACTTTATTTCAATATTGAAACAAAGGGAAAGTTCGTACATATGACCTTTCCCTTTTATACTGAAATGGTCTGAGAGGGGTATATTTGATCAATATTAATTCTCTAAGTTTTAATCAATGATTATAATTATTTGATGTTTTATAAATTAATCATATGCGAACAGTCTGAGAGGGGTATATTTAATTACCGTTAAATGTGTAATTAGTAATTATTTTAGTGGATTTTACAACATATAATTTATTGAGTGAGGATTCCAAGACATTTATTTAGAAATTTAAATGCTATTTAAGTTATTTGGTATATACCAATGACTAATGCATTATTAGGTACCTAGGTAGATAACGGAAATGAATGCGAGTGTGTGCTGATATTTTAGTGTATTTAATTATTTTCTAAGTGTTAATGAGGATAGGGTTAATTTTATTTAGCAGCATGTCAGCACAAAATAACCTAAGACGTAGAAGTAGGTGTGATGGAGAACCAATTTCAGAAGTTTATGTATCTCAGACACATGATACTAGCAGTTGTAGAAAGACTAATATTTTTATGGTTAAACCTCCAATAGAAAAACCTATTTTTGTGGAATGGGAGATCCTAACCCGATGCAGTTTATACATAAGTTACGTAAATATATAAATTTCTTAGGTGCATATGAAAGGGCGTTAGATATCGCAGTAGAATGTTTGGTAGAGCCAGCTTTAAACGTTATGAGACTTAGTAGTAAACACTGGCGAACCTTAGATGATTTTGAGACTGATTTTAAACGTCGTTATTGGAGTGAACGACAACAGATGATTGAATTTACTAAGCTATTAAATGGATCGTACAATCCTTGTGACAAATTATGTATGTTCGAATATTTTGCTAACCAGATGGAGATAGTTGGTAATTTTACAATACCGTTTGATGAAAGACTTTTAATTGATTCAGTAATGAGACATTTTCCGAAACAGATTCAACAGTTATGGTTTTGTTTAGGTACTTTAGGTAGTGAAACGCACGCAAACATTTCATCTGCAATCGATTTTCTTTTTGGTCTAGACCAAATTGACAAAGATACTAGTCAAAACCGATTAATTGGCAGCGATAGAAGTAGCATAGTTGTCAAGAAGAATAGAGGACATTCACAAAGCAGGGGTAATAATTGTGCACTGAATAGAGGTTCCATTAAGGTAGTTTCAGTTGAAAAACGACAGACAAAATATAGACCCAGGTGGATGAGGAGACTTTGGCGAGAACAGGGTATTAATGTAGATACGGATAATTTTACTCAAGGGAACGCTAATGATCTACATAATAAATATTGAGTTTGGTTACGTAAAATCTAGGTTCGAATCCTGCGTAATTCAAGTATAATCAAGTATAGAATATTTACTCTATATTGTATTCACTATGCATCTAGTGATAGTATATATATATATACAAAATAATTTCAGTGTACAAAAAAAAAAAGGGTTCAAGTTTAATTTTCGTCTAAAACCGGCTCAAAAGCTGTGCGTTACAGACGATTACAACGTTGAAAAAAAAAAAAAACTTTCACATACGTCCAAAACCCGGCTGAAAAGCTGTGCGGTACAGACGACTAGTAAACGTTGAAAAAAAAAACATTCGTCCAAAAACCGGCTGAAAAGCTGTGCGTTACAGACGACTAATAAACGTTGGAAAAAAAATCACATACGTCTAAAACCGGCTGAAAAGCTGTGCGTTACAGACGACTAGTCAACGTTGAAAAAAAAAAAACATTCGTCCAAAAACCGGCTGAAAAGCTGTGCGTTACAGACGACTAAATAACGTTGAAATTCCAAATCACTTTAATATACGTCTAAAAACCGGCTGAAAAGCTGTGTGTTACAGACGACTAGTCAACGTTAAAAAAAAAAAAAAAAAAAAAAAAAAACTTTAACATTCGTCCAAAAACCGGCTGAAAAGCTGTGCGTTACAGACGACTTGTCATCGTAGAAAAAAAAATACCTACTTTAATATTGGTTCAGACCGGCTTTTCAGCTGTGTGTCTAAGAATCAAAACCTATGGAGTCATCCAAAATGTTGAATGATTGGCTAAGACCGGCTTTTCAGCTGTAAGTCTAAGATGTTACCAATTAAATGATTTAAACTTCAATCTGATTGTCATGTTTTAACACATATTGTAATAAATGATCATGTCAGAAAACCAAGACCTCTTGACTATATTATGAAAGTCGCTGGTGAATTTATGTTTATCATCAGTGGTAAAAGGTGAAGTTACGTAAGGATAAGAAATAAAGTCAACTTTATTTTTCAAGTACAAGTAATTAACAATACTTTAATGCAAAATTATGTGTGACCGAAAAATCTCTGGCCAGAGTAAAGGTGATTTTGAAAGAAGATGAATGTGTACCAAAAGTGATTATTGTGGTATATTATTAAAATCTATTTGAATGAATGAGTCTCGAGGTTTAGTTTTTTATGCTATACAATAATTGACATGACATAATATATGTTATTTGAGGTTAATTATATAGAGACTTGTAATGCATACAAAGTTAATGTCAAAACGGCATTCATTTATAGCATTTGTTAATATAATATACTACTAAGACTATATTAAGAAATAATTAAGATTAAGATAATATAATCAGCTAAGATATACTGAGCGTTATAAGACCAATATGTGATGTACCTAATGAATATATTATAATATAGTTAATACAATTGCATGCATTTATAAGTTAAATGTTCACTATAGTCTAGTTATTAGTACCTAGTAATATATCGATTCAACAAATATACATAAATGTATTACAATGTTGTATTAATTTTGTAAGTGAAATAACACTAGAGTTCAATACGTTGAACTACTTATGTATTATTTCAGAAAAAGGGTGATTTATGTTTACTTTAAAGAAGAGCAATCCAGTTTTGATATCCCTAGTTGTGTAGAAAGCCAAAATTGCATTTTAACTGTCTACAGAGAGGGGGGTGTAATGGCAACATATCCCATGGATAATACACACGGTTATTATTTATAGGGATATGTCTTCCTACTTATAATAATAGCTGGCACCAAAATTACACCTACACTTTCTAAACCATTAATAGATAAAAGGTTGCAAGATAGTGACTTGTTTCGGATAAATAACGTAATAAAATAATATTGTATTTCTTTATCTTATAAAAGACAATGGGTATTTTTAAGAAACAAGCCCATCAAACCCCTAATTGCATATTTTTTTAGACGGCATGTACTGTTGCGCTTTTGAATTTTGCCGACCTTTCCGAACATCTGGCAGTGAACCCGGGTAGGCACGATAACCGCCACCCGCCGCACCGCCGCTTGCGCCGTGGGAACTACCTTGCGAAGGGCTGTTTCGAGAGCCGAAACCTTATGTTAATATTAATAAAGTCGGAAATAGATATAAGTAGTGATTAGATAACTTTGTAAAGAATTTTCCTAAGAGAGATGTTGGAGGATGGAAGACACTTCGAGTATAGCCTGGGAGAAGGCAGGACACCTATCCTGCAGTCTTGCAACAGTCTCAGTGTTGTTTGTTTAAGTTTTATAAATTATGTATACTTTACTTTAGAATCAGTGGTTGCCGATCCTGTATCCACAGCTAAGTATTTTGTTACCAACTGTATTATGTGCATTCTAAATATCGAAGTTGTATTCTGTCATTTTGCTCCAGTTAGCAAAATAACATATTTTGTAAATAATTGGTTACATTAATCTTGACAACTTTTACGATAATAACTGAATACACACGACAAACTTTCTACGATTATTCTGACTGTCCTTGTGTGTATTTTAATGTATAAATTATAATATTCTGTTGGGTTCGACTCCCGACATCTAAATATCTAATGTCAAGAATAAGTGGATTTGTTGTTCTATAGCCACTGTATAATTAATGGTGATTATCAGGCTATGACAGATACTCTGAGAATATTTGAACGAGTTCGATCCTCGTTCAATTGATTTAAGTGAGAGATCTTTATATTGTATTGTTTTACAAACACGGGGTTCGAATCCCTATATACTGATATGGTGGACACTCAATATTGATACCTATTTAACACATAAGACACTAATGTGTGCGTAAGTGAGTCCTTATTATATTTGAACTTTCTCTGTGTTATAATGTTTTGTCTTGGAATGTTCATTCAAAAGGTTGTATTTGTAATCAATGTTATAATATAATGTAATGATAGTAATAATTTACTTAGCATGAATAATACTTGCTTTCGCCAGGTTTTATCTGGGTTTCCCTGGCCCTAGCAATACATATCGAATCATGTTCCCAGAAAAGGAAGGTGTTTAGGTACTTTGCCTTGTATAAATTTAAGACATAGTTTTATTTCCTATGGTTCTTTCTCAAGAAACAACTATACAGATTTTGTTTAGTATTTCAATCTTAAAACATTGAGTAGGAACACACCTTCCTTGCCAATTGCGATAATATACTGAAATTTTACAAATCGCCATGTGACTTATCAATCAATTCCCCTAATTACCTCAGACCTTACTTACTAATCAATTATATTTATAACTACTTCATTTCCTTAAGAAATAAAGTCGAGCCCGAATTCAATACACGCCAGATACCATTACACATTTTCCTGAAAAAGTTCAAAAGTTTTCTCGAAATCAGGGTTCCCTAGGGGCGCAAAGTTTGAGAAGGTGGGGTCGTTAGTGATTGAAAAACTTTTGCGTTTAGTGGACGAAGGGAAGTTTTTAGGATGTTGCAACGCATGTCATGTTGTGTTTAGGAGACAAACGAGGCTTGGATTATTATCAAAAATCTGATTTTCATGTATAATTTAGTATGTCACCAGTGACATGCCTGAAACCTAAAGAAAACGTAAGATAAATAATGAAAAAAAAGGGTAGGTACCCTATTCAGTCCGGATTCTTCTGTCTTAGTTTTAATACGCGTTATATTTTTAACCGACTTCAAAAAAAGGAGGAGGTTCTCAATTCGACTGAATTTTTTTTTTTTTTTTTTTGTTGTATGTATGTTACCTGATATCTCCGAGAATAGTGAACCGATTCTAAAATTTCTTTTTGTGATCGAACGTGTATTACCCCGAGATGGTCCCATTGGCACCAAGTTGGGGTCTGATGATGGGATCCTGGAGAAATCGAGGGATCTCTTCAAATGTTATAGGTACATGTATGGCGCTTTTGGTAATTTTCATTCATTTACAAGAATTTGCATTCAGAAAGTAGGATTTGAGGAAACCAATGATGGAAACAAATCGGGGATCTTTGAGAAATCGGTTGAAGTCGGTTTTTTAAATTTTTAATTTGGTGATTATATAGAATCAACAAAGTGAAATAGCAATCTGTTGTTACATGATATGAAATAACGTAGTAGGTTATAAAAATATCCTCCTGCCTACAAGTGCCCTACCCAAAGGACATAAGCTTTGTTCAATCAATTTTTAAAGTCTATGTCAATTAGACAAATTCCCAATTTCATTTGGCAAATTTTGACGAAATGTAGGCACGAGGCTATGGCTAGATTTTACCACACTTTTACTCGAAGAACAACACTTAGAGGAGCGGAGATGTGCAAAATTGACCAATTACATTCTTCAAATTCAAAATTCGAAAAACTGTGATGCGGTCTCATTGGCCGAGCTCCCACAGCTCCGCTCCGCTCCGCGTCAGTGGAGCCGCACTCTTACTCTGAGATACTAGTGTCATATTACTATGGAGTTTTAAAATTACTATCCGAGAGTAGGCGTTCTTCTTCGAATAAAATTTTGGTGAAGTCAAATAAAATGAAACTTTTTCTCAAATTAGACAGTGGCAGAACAAGGCCGAGCTTATCAAGACTTAATTTTTGTGACATAATGACGTCAAAAGGCAAATCGGTTTTTATTTGTATGAGATTACGGTGACTAACCGGTTATTAACCGGTTTCCTATACGTTATAAAACTAGTTTGATTTCTAACGTCAAACTGAGACTAGACAAAGCGTTAGATGATTTTTAAATCCCGTCGCTAAAATTGATTGCTGAAAGTTGTAATATATTTTCTCGAAAACCAATTTTCTTGAGCGAATAAAATCTATCCCAAAACAAAACATTTCCTTGCACACGTTAAACAATGTAACTAAATAAATACAGACCAAAACGTAAAGCAAAACTAAATTCCTAATAGTCGTAAATCAGGCGACTTTGCGACGCAATGAAATTTCATCTGTCAAAAAACAATTTGGCCCAAGAAAGAGTCTGGGCAAAATATTTCGCGCAGTACGTCACGGCGGAATTTACTGCGGGTTGTATGCCGCGATCTATTGCTGTGGTTGGCACAGAAGAGTAGCAGGGACAGTATGATTGGTTTTGCTTTTTAAAGAATAATCACACAATGTCGTAACAGATGTGCCTACCATACAAAAAAATTACTGCGAAAGACTCTGGTTGTCACGGGACTCGAACCCACCTCCTCCGAGTAACAGGCACAGCGTGCTTTCAATTACACCGGACGATCTTCCGTCGATCACAGGGAATTTAGTCCATGGTATTGTGGTGTGAATAAGAGAATAGCATAGCTGGTCTACTAAGGATAATCAACAACGTTATTGGCACAGTCGATGTGGATGTGTGAAGTGTATAGTTTAGAAATGGTACAGAAATATTCAATTAAACCTAAGGACACCCTGATACAGCTATAAAAATGGTGACAATTTTGAATTGACAGTGTTTGTACTAGATACAGAAGATTAGGTCAAGCAAGCTAATCAAATGAAATGAGCGTGACAAGCACGCTGGCCCGCGGCCAAACACGGCGGCGCTCATAACTCGCGCAACCATGTATCTGGCGCAGTCGGGGTGGAACAATAGTATGACATTCCCTTACATGTAAACGGGGACAAAAAAATTAAAGGAGGAGGAAAAAATATGTTTGAAATTGTAAGGTGAAGAAAATATATAGGGGTCGCCGTCGTCGGTCACGACGAGGAGGACTATAGTATATACACACCAACAACATACTGTTGTTCCACCCCGACTGCGCCAGATACATGGTAGTGCGAGTTATGAGCGCCGCCGTGTTTGGCCGCGGGCCAGCGTGCTTGTCACGCTCATTTCATTTGATTAGCTTGCTTGACCTAATCTTCTGTATCTAGTACAAATACTGTCAATTCAAAATTGTCACCATTTTTATAGCTATATCAGGGTGTCCTTAGGTTTAATTGCATATTCCCGTACCATTTCTAAACTATACACTTCACACATCCACAGGCACATCGACTGTGCCAATAACGTGGTTGATTATGCTTAGTAGACCAGCTATTCTATTCTCTTATTCACACATTCGACGCTGCGTTCGTCAACGAGCTCGACGACGAGACAGCCTTCACTTCGACGAATTAGAGCGCAACGCTGCAAAAAGCGGTATTCACTAACATAGAACAGCTCGTCGTTGAACTGTAGGCGGTAACTCTCGACGCAGTGTAGTTCCAGCTCACGCTGCATTCGTCGCCGAGCGCTAGTGTCGTTTAAAGTGCATTAGTGAATACCATTTTTAGGCTCGACGCTGCCGCAGCGCTGACACAGCGCTGCTAGCAAGGCGGTTTCCTTAGTGAGTAACACTGCTGCATATATTTTCTTCACCTTACAATTTCAAACATATTTTTTTCCTCCTCCTTTAATTTTTTTGTCCCGGTTTACATGTAAAGGAATGGCATACTGTTGTTCCACCCCGACTGCGCCAGATACATGGTTGTGCGAGTTATGAGCGCCGCCGTGTTTGGCCGCGGGCCAGCGTGCTTGTCACGCTCATTTCATTTGATAAGCTTGCTTGACCTAATCTTCTGTATCTATTACAAACACTGTTAATTCAAAATTGTCACCATTTTTATAGCTATATATCAAGGTATCCTTAGGTTTAATTGCATATTTCCGTACCATTTCTAAACTATACACTTCACACATCCACATCGACTGTGCCAATAACGTGGTTGATTATAGACCAGCTATGCTATTCTCTTATTAACACATTCGACGCTGCGTTCGTCAAAGAGCTCGACGACGAGACATCCTTCACTTTGTAGAGCGCAGCGCTGCGAAAAACGGTATTCACTAACGTAGAACAGCTCGTCGTCGAACTGTAGGCGGTAACTCTCGACGCAGTGTAGTTCCAGATCACGCCGCATTCGTCGCCGAGCGCTAGTGTCGTTTAAAGTGCATTAGTGAATACCATTTTTGGCTCGACGCTGCCGCATCGCTGACACAGCGCTTCTAGCAAGGTGGTTTCCGTAGTGAATAACACTGCTGCATATATTTTCTTCACCTTACAATTTCCAACATTTTTTTCCTCCTCCTTTAATTTTTTGTCCCGGTTTACATGTAAGGGAATGGCATACTGTTGTTCCACCCCGACTGCGCCAGATACATGGTAGTGCGAGTTATGAGCGCCGCCGTGTTTGGCCGCGGGCCAGCGTGCTTGTCACGCTCATTTCATTTGATTAGCTTGCTTCGGCGCTTAATGCGCTTTTTCATTTCATGAATCTGTGGTTAATTGTCGTAGTTGGTATTTCAATAGGAAGCTTTTACATCGATGTGTCGATGTAAAATATTATGATTTTTTTAGTTCAAGGAAATCAATATTCGTGCGATGGTTAGGTAAATTTCTTTAGGGCTGCGTCAAATAAACCTCTGTATAAATATCTGTTAGGTATAAAAGTATATAAATATCTGTTAAACATATTGCGAAAACACAAATCAAATTATTTATTAACTAAATATTTTGATTTGCACTTTTAATTTTTCTCCAGTAGTCACACTACTTAATACTATATAAATTATAAATATTAGATGTCATATACCAAAGAAAAACGACCAAGATCACCTATGTCCGAGGTGGGGACCCATGTGTCATGGGTGATCTTGGTCGTTTTTCTTTGGTATATGACATCTAATATTTATAAAATATCTGTTAGTTAAAATTATCACTATCCTTTTCTAAAATCAACAGTCAAAAAAGGGCAGGGCTATCATTTATTTTACAGGTACTACTGTTAACTGGGTATTGAAAACTCAGTCCTTAGTAAAATGTAAATTTTCTTGTAAACAAAATTAAATAATTTGGTTTAAAGGAAATCTAACGCAATGAAATAGAACAAAACATGCTTTTTAGAAATTATAGCTGCAGTTGTTGTTCCTAAGTAGCAAACTTACATATATTGTCAATTTAATACTCTTACAAGAATCTGCACTTTTCCTCTGTATCTAAAATCATTACATTAAACTTTTCTTATAGGACGTGGACCTTACTACAGCGCGTAAACTTGGTATATCTCACTTGTACTATACTCTTTACATTGCTATCAAGGGTTTAGACGTTTTCGTAAAAAAAAAAACAAAAAGAGAGGATTATGCACTATATGTACAGTCAACTAATTGGAACCCTAAGCTACTCAGGAACTATATCAAAGTGACACTTTGAAGCGAATTGTAGGAAATCTCTAACTATTTGCCACTGTGACGTGATTCTAGACTAGATTAGGGTTTTAATTTGTCGAGTGTTCGCAATTTCTAACTAATAGTATAAAAAAATTCGATCAGTAGACTTAGCACAGGATTAGTGCGACAATATGTCGCCGCGAGATAGCCTATCCATCCCTCTTTTATTGATATAGTGGTAGTAGTAGTAAATCACTTTATTGTACACAGAATATGTTTCAACACAGTTATAAAGAAATGTAGGTACAAAGGCGAACTTATCCCTATAAGGGACCTCTTCCAGCTAACCTTTGGGAAATTGAGTGAAGATTCGAAAGTTTAGATAGACAAACTACGAAAGTTTAGATACACAAACTAATTTAGATAGACAAACTATAGTTAGTAAAAGATGAAAAATCTATCTCGCGGCGACTTACTGACATACCAATCATGTGCTAAGTATACAGTTTTCCAGATTGTAGTTTTTTCGTATCAGAATAAAGAGCTCATTGTTATAGGCTTCAGTGCTACGAGTAGGAACTACAAACGCTAATACAGTTACTTGAATATTAGTGACCCTATTTACAGTATGTATAGTAACTAGGGTGGGTTACTGATGTATGAAGAAAAAAAGTATTTGTTTTTTACTGGGCACTGGTTCCGTAATTGGGTCGATAAAGAGTGTGCAAGATGATTTGGTCATCGGAATGAGGTTTCTGCCTCCGGATCCATTTGAAAGATTTCATAGAAAATTCAGTATATTTTGTACTGACCACAGTTACTTTTTGTTGCAACATGAGCTATGTTTGAGCACTGTGTTTACCTGGAAATAGGTTTTCTATAGTTGCGGAGCCAAAAGAAACGAAAAAAATATCGAAAATGAGAACTTTTTTTTTAAGCTGCATACATATTTTAAGGAAAATTTCTACTCAAATCCGGAGGCAGCAAAACTTAAATTAAAAATATAATAAAAAAAAGAGTGATAATTAAACATCAAATGACACCGTTTTGTAAGTGTGCCCTCAAGAAAATCGAATTTTTTGAAAAATGACCCTCCCTAATGTGGCACTGTTGTGCCATACATTAGGGTGGGTCATTTTTCAAGCAGCTGAGCAACTATGTCGGCAATAGTACAAACCGCAAGCAAGGAAGTTCAGGTCCTCTTGTTCTAATTACTGATTCAGTCGAGTTGAGTTCCAAGGCGTTTAAATGGTTTGAAGTTGGCTTCTTAGCGTCTTGTACTTTAGAGATAAATATAAGTCTAGTCTAAGTACCTGTCAGAATCACGGTTCACCGGATATTGTTATTTAGTACATCATCATCATTATCATATGAGCCGAAAGATGTCCGCTGTTGAACATAGGTCTCCCCCAAAGATTGTCACAATAACCGATACTGCGCCACTCGCATATAGCGGACTTCTGTGACTTTGGCCGGGTCATCAGTCCACCTTGTGCCATGAGCCCACGCTGCGCCTTCCGGTACATGGCAGCCACTTGAGAACATTTCCGCCCAATCGGCTATCAGTTTTACTTGCAATGTCCCCGCCCACTGCCACTTCAGATATTTAGTACCTGACCACAAAAAGATAATAAAGTTTTTACAATTTGGGCATGCCATTCAGTCCAATAGCACTGAATGTCAACATTTTAAATGTTTAAAAACTATATCCGGCTCTACCACTGACCTCAAAAGAAGATATTTTATTAAACTAAACATACATAATGCTTATTTACTGTATTACTGTACATGAGACATCATTTAACATTATTTCTTTATGAAATTATGACAATCAAATCAGCCCGTGATTTAGATTTGGATGAGCCAAAGCAAAAGATCCGAAAGAATAATGTTTCCGTTTTTTTAACTCACCAGGATTTAAGGCAAATCGTGATTTGGGTTATTCCTACCTGTTACCACCCATCTAACACCAATGGTAACAACTGGTTTTTTTTCTCACCTGTTACCAGTAGGTACAACTCGGAATTATAATTCCTGGGATTTCTTTTTCCATATAGTTTGGTACTACCGAATATTTATTGGTAACAAGCGGGAAAAATGCCACTGGTGTCCGATTGGTGGTAAAAGGAGGGAATAACCGATTTCATTTCGACTTTTAAGTTTCTCTTCAAATCCAATTATTCACCAACTCTGAAAGCTACAAACAGCTTATTCTTATTTTTAACCGACTTCAAAAAAAGGAGGAGGTTCTCAATTCGACAGTTTTTTTTGTTATATTATGTTACCTTATATCTCCGAGAATCGTGAACCGATTTTAAAACTTCATTTTTGTGATCGAACGTGTATTACCCCGAGATGGTCTCGTTGGCACCAAGATGGGGTCTGATGATGGAATCTTGGAGAAATCGAGGGATCTCTTCAAATTTTATAGGTACATGTATGGCCTTTTGGTAAGTTTCATTCATTTACAAGAATTTGCAAATCGAGGATCTTGGAGAAATCGGTTCAAGTCAGTTGTAAAAAAAAATATTTGGTGATTATCGTAGGTAGTGTAAAATTGTAGAGATTTGAGAAATAATCCAATGTTTCACGAACTAACTACTATCACTTCTACAAAACCGTAATAAAGTGACTCAGATTCATTCGAGTAATGGCTTTTATGTTCAGCGGGTTTCCGCAGTATCTATCTAGTGCAGGGATGTTCCGAACGAATATTACTTCAGCATGGCCAATGATAACTGTGAGAATATTCCAAGTATCTATAGAATAATTTCAATGCTGATTATACCCTAAAAGATACATTTTCGCTTAATGTCATGGGGTTTCTAGACAAAATACCAAAAAGTAATAAGACTAAAAATAAACATAAATTTTTCAAAGTTTAAAATATGTTTAGATGTAGTTTTTTTTGTCATTTTGAAGCTAAAAAAACAGCTAAGCACGAGTCGGACTCGCGCGAAGGGTTCCGTACCATTATCAATTTATTATTAAAAAATACAGTTAAATCAACCTACTTCAAAAACTATTGGAGATAATTTAATTAAACCAAAAATTGTTGATAGAGTTTGTGTATAACATATATTTTGACGTGACAACGTCTTATAAATTGGTTTGCCGGGTGACACTTCAAGAAACTGCGTTACGCTCCGCTCACGTTATGCGCTCACAATGAGAGCAAGTGAGAGGCACGCGTCCCTTCCACTCGGGCATGGTTAGCCCGCCTAAGAGCGAGAGAGACAGACATAAAAAGTGAAAGTCGTTGTCACGTAAAACTTTCGCCCGTATACCGACTTTACAGGCAACCAATTTTTTTGTAGAATTTTATATCGCGTAGTTTAAAAAATAGAGGGGGGGGGACATTTTTCAGACTTTGAGAGCTGATATCACGAAAACGATTTGCTTAAATAAAAATGAGATTTATAAACCTTCATATCATTTTCTATTGACCTTTCTATTAATACCTTTCTATTAATCTTTCTATAAAAAGACCTTTCTATTAATACCCCACACGCTTACATACAACTAAAAAAAATTTTCTATCTTTCAGTTACATGTATGGAGGGCCCCCAACCCAATAGTTTTTTTTTACAATTTAGTATCATAATCCTGTAGCGGTTCATACAACACATATCCTTACCAAATTTCGTTACTGTAGCATTTATAGTTTCCGAGTAAATCGGCTGTGACGGACAGACGGACATGACGAATCTATAAGGGTTCCGTTTTTACCATTTTGGCTACGGAACCCTAAAAAGTGGGTCCATGACCATGTCCAGTATTATGAACGTTGTCGAAGCTTACTTCGCTTACTTCGAACGTTGTCGAAGCTGATTTCGACAACGTTCATAATTACTTTTTTAAAATGTGATAATAATATTTTAAACTAAGGTTTAAAATATTATATCACATTTTAAATAAGTAATCATTACGAAGATACTCGTGAAATAAAGTAAACCCAGTAAACCCAAAAAAACCGGTATTCGAATTTTAGGAATTTTTATCGATAGTATGATAGGGGTCGCTTACTCTAAATTATTCCTTCCGTTCATTTTAAAGTGAAATTGAAGTTAGTTCATGTCAATATGACACCAATAAAATCGCAGTAAGATCGCGAGATAGCGCTCACCAATTCCAGCTCATTACGAATCTCGGCCATCTTGGCCGAGAGCCGAGAGGGATATCTCGGCTCGAGTTTTGGCCGAGAATGCCGAGACCGAGACCGAGACCGAGATTTCGGTCGGACCTTACTACGCAGCGTACGATCAACCTAAACTAAAACTGGGTTTTTCCGCTTTCTTTTATTTTACTGTAACTTCACTCATGAATCAATGCTATATGAAATGAAATAAAACACAAATGATTCCCTCGTCGGGAATCGAACTCGGAACCTCCAGCTTCGTAGGCAGGGTTACTGCCAACTAGGCTGAAACATTTTGGCCAAGTAGAAACCAACTTGTCAGCCTCCGTAACCTAGTTGGTAATGACCCTGCCTACGAAGCTGGAGGTTTCGGGTTCGAATCCCGGCGAGATCACAAATATTTGTTCCTTGGTCATGGCTGTCTATGTATTTAAGTTTCTATTTGTATCTATTATATAATTATATCGTCGCTTGGGACCCATATCACAAGCCTTAAGGACCGTATCTAAATGTAAGTAGACAACTTAAGGGCCCTATAAATACGTATACTCAACTTTATATAACAAAAACTGTTCAGTATATTATGAACCATATTAATGGGTATGATTAAAGGTCAGAAACAATATGTCATTCCGTTAAAATCAATGAAATGGATCTGATTAACTTAGAAACACGGAAAATAATTTTGGACGACAGGTGTAAAATTAAGGGCATAACAATAAGAAAGCTCGTTAAAAAGTATAAGTTCACTTCTGCAGGCATATACAAACCGATAAATAAGTTCGCCAACACTTTAACTTTAGAATATCTGCCCAAGAGTGGAAGAAAACGGGGACCATGGGACCCAGCGTTGCATAAGAAAGTAGTACCAATATTTTTACAAAATCCAACTCTTTCTGTCCAATGCTACCAAAAAAGCAAAAACTCCGTCTTTTATGACACAAAAAATTAAAAAGAGACGTAATCTAAAGACATATAAAAAACAGAAACAACCTAAAAGAGATGAAAAAAAGTCGTACAAGTTAGAAAACGGACAAGTAAACTGTATGATCATGTGCTGACTAAGAAAAAGCAATGTATTATCATGGACGACGAAATGTACAGCAAACTAGATTTATAAACGACCCCTGGACCTTAGTATTGTACCATGCCCGCTGGAAAAATTCTCTCTAAACAAGATACAGCCATCAGTGTTGATAAAATTGGTAAATAATACTCGTATGGCAAGCAATTTGTCAACGTAGCATGCGTTTCAATTTTTTTTTCACCACAGGTAGTTTAAACGCTGAAGTATACCAAGAAGAGTATTTAAATAATAAGACTGCTGCCTCTCATTAAAAAGCATAGGATGCCTACTTTGTTTTGGCCTGATTTGACGTCATGATATTACTCGAAAACCACCTTGAATGGCATAAAACAAACAAGGTTGATATAGTCGAAAAATACATGAATCCCTCCAAGTGCCCTGAAGTACCCCCAATCGAAAGGTACTTGGCTTTTATGAAGCGGCAGCTTCAAAACTTGCCAGAGCTGCAACATCAGCCGACGACTTAAAAAAAAAGTGGAACAGGGTGTCAGGAAATATAGCAAATGTTGTCGTCCAAAATCGAATGAAGGACATCCAGAAGAAAGTAAGATTGACGGCTAAATAGGGGTCGTATGGCAGTCTATTTAGAACATAGTTCTAGAAAAAGTGTTATATTTTAATTTATTTTTTGTTTTATTTCAAAATATTACTTAATATTAAAGTTGTGTCACTTTTATCTTGTCTACTTATAATTCGATACGGTCCTTAGGTCGATTTGTGTAAGATGTCCCAAGGTATTTATTTAACTTACGTTGTCTGGTCGAAAATATTTTGATCACATTTCCGATTACTTACTGAATAATTCTCAATAATTTTAAAAAATCATTCCCAGGTCGAGAGAGGAAAGCTTCTATAAACAAGAGAGAAATAACGTTTACTCAGCTGCAGTGACCGTCACCAAATGAAGCGAAAAATGTATTTTTGTTTACTTACGTCGGTTTTGCTAAAAGCGTAACTTTTTATTTATTCGAATACCTAAACAATATTTGTTTTTCTATAAAACGGTTTTCTCATTTTTTACACGACTGCTAAAAGGAGAGTATATGTGTTCAGTCCCTATGTATGTTTCATATTTTCTTTAAACGCGCAGATCTTCGCGACCACTTAACCGTTTTTAATAGTGTAAGGTATCATTAGAATCCTCGTGACGTCGCGGGTAACATAGGATATGTGACGTCACGTTAAAAACAATATGGGGGCCTAAAAATTCAATAATGTCTGACAAAAAAAAAACAATTTTCAAAAAACCTATCGAGTTTGGAATCAGAATGAAGAGCTTTGAACTGCAATTACGAATATGTATTTAATTTGTATGTTTGTTACTTATTCTACAAAAGCCAGATTCATTAAAATACAATTAAAGCGCCAAGAATAATATGTCATCCAAATGCTATGATTTGGGTATCAAATTAAAGCATTTTATATGCAGATTGTAAATTTATATACAAGTTATATGTTTAAATATATGTTTGAAGAGAAAACTCGAAATGTTCTACATCGCACTATTGAAGTTTTTCTTCGAAGCCTAAGAAGTGACATGACTGTCACAGTTGACACATCTTCTTGACCGCTAAGTGTGTATGAAACAGATACATTGTACATACGCGCTTGTGGTCAAGGGGTAAAATGCACGGCTGCTACGCAGCGGTCGTGGGTTCAATCCCCGGCTCGTACCGATGAGTTTTTCAAATAACTTATATACGATATATAATTTGATATACAGTAAGTAGATACCGGTCAAAAGTTTAAGTTCACTCCATGATTTCGATACAAAATACACTTTAGGGGGATAAATAAAATAATAAATCACAATAGTATTGTGGCCAAACAAAATTGCTATATACGTGTTGTAGCATATGCGCATACAATTTCAAATAGAAATCATCATCATCATCATCATCATCAGCCTATGATAGTCCACTGCTGGACGTAGGCCTCTCCTATTAACTATGCAAATAGAATGGTCTTAACAAAAATTGTATGAAAAACTTATTTTGGATGAAAAACGCCGGCCCACATTTAAGTCTCGTATCTCCCAAACTACGTAGGTACATATTATATCTAATTAGTAATTAAATTAGGTACATGATAGGTGTTGTAACGCCACTAGAAAACGAGCTTAGTCAGACGATATGGCGCGGCTGGAGAGGAACACTAAAGGGGTTAACATTTGTGCAGGGGAGTTGGTAAGAAGGGAGGTAGGTTTGGCTGGTAAATTGAGTCTCACGCAGCTCTAACAGGCAAGCGCGCCGTCGGGCCACGCTCCAGGCCTTTGGCCCTACGCGGCGCTCGGCTTTTAGCCTCCGCATTTTCTCAAAACAAATTTTCGGGCTTGCGGCCCTGAGATTCATTTTAATGCTACACTTTTCCATCGTATAGCGAAGGAGCGCTGGGCTCTGGTAGCTTGGCCTTCGGCCTTACAAGCCGACGCCCCTTTGGGGGACACTTCGGGCCTTCGGCCCTACGCAGAGCACGGTCTGCAGCCTTCGCAGGTTGTGGAAACGATCGTTGGGTCTGCGAATCTCCGATTCGTTTTCATGTTAAGTACACTATTTCATCACGTAGTGCGGTAGCGCTGGGTTACAGCTTCGATTGTTAAGGCAGTTAAGAAGGGCGGTTGTACCGCTTGGGCTCACTCGTCGGGCCTCCGACCCACCGGGCTCGCGTTTGAAGTACCCCGATAATGACGCTCCAGGCCTTAGGCCCCTATTTGGAGCTGGGCTTATTTAGAAGCTTGGTAGCTCAATTTTCTTGCAG
>JALPQI010024863.1:0-14400 GCA_025490895.1 Thaumatotibia leucotreta
TGGTAGATATCTACATTTGATAAATATTGCTATGCTTAAATATTTAAGACAGTGTCATTTACAATTTGCCAAACATCATCACAAAAAAGATGCGTAAGTCGTATTCTCTATGGGAATCCAAACCTTGGTGCTTTTTTTTAAATGTTCCGCCCTTTTCTATTAATGGAAGCAAATTGTAAGGCTATATGTAGTAACAGCCGAACACCGGATTATTAGTAATTTGTCTTCGACCGAAATGTGCCGCGTCAAACTGAAAAAAGTCGATAACATAAATCACCCAGTTTTTTCCTAAATTGATTCGTTTTCCTTCCCTCGTTATCTATGCTTTGGCACGTTTGAAAATCGACTCTCGGCGGAGCATTTTGCGTAGACCCTTTTTTCAGCGAGATGGCAGATTTGTAAGTAAATAGAAGTTAAATGATTTAAAAACCCTTATATGTTTACAATCGCATTTTCCTTATCGTGGCCAATTTAATTGCGCCAGTTAGATATTTGGACAATATGCGCAAGAATCTACGTTCCAATACAAGTAAATCGCTTCGTGTATGGCCTCCATTAGACACAAATACCTACTGTATTAGAATCAATCTTTGTTAAAACTCACTGTGTGCAATGTGCTAGCATAATAGTTTGCTATTTTCGGAATTGTACAAGCATTCCAATTCAATTCCAAGTGGACGCCGTCACTATAATGTTTATCATTAACCCAGGGTACATATTATAAAACAAAATCGCATATCGCTGCCTCTCCTTTTCAAAAATTTGATAATGAATAGGACATGCTTATGTTTTAAAATCACGAAATGGATTATGATCCAGGTCGCTAGTAAGTTATAAACATAAACCACAATACATATACGTCAGTATTTTTCGAGAAACTTGGTTAAATGTTCCAGGTATCGGATACCGGTTTTTTCTCCATACAAAAGAACGGTTCGTTCTTCGGTATATGCATAAAGTAACTATATGGTAAAAATAAACTCACTTTTCGATGAGGTTAGCTCAGGACCGGGACCAGTGGCGTACAAGAAGAGAGGCCTATGCTCAGCAGTGGGCGAATAACGGCTGAATATGATATGATGATGATGAACTATATGGTATATGAATTCTTTGTTAAAGAAGTAATTTTAATATACGATGTTGTTAATTACATAAATTAAGTAGGTAATACATAAAGAGTATGAAACATTAAAAAACATTGCGCTATTACGAGTATTAAAAAAAAAACCCGGTTCCAGATTTGTTCAATAATCTTCAGATAATATACGTCTAAAAGAGAGTCAATACAATATGTCTTTAGTTTCCTTGTCAAACAACTTTGCTGCGGAAAAACAGTAATAGCACTGTCGAGTTTTCCTCCTTTGAGATGAACTAGTTAATCGCAGTTCCTATCGGTTGTCGGAAGCACCGATTGTTCTGAAACTACATCAATTTCCCGATAACTTTTATGCAAGTTCAGATATTCGATCCCGTGTACCTATAGAATAGATAATTGGACCCATCTGTGTGTACAGAATTCCACAGAAACATAGGTACAGTTAGTGTCAAATATTTTGTTTCAGTCAACGTCATAATCTGCCGTGTGGTGACGGCAATAAGAATACATTTGTCACCAGACCTGTCCTCCTGCGGGTGTCGTAAGAGTCAACTAAGGGATTGAAGTGTCACTGACCAATATTTGATAAAAGATTGATGATGGGCAGCAGCGTCTTCATAGTGGACACATTACTGCGATCGCCAATCCGTGGCGATTATGGGTATTTACCTCCTAATGCATTTATACGCATAGTTAATAGGAGAAGCCTACGTCCAGCAGTGGACTATCATAGGCTGATGATGAACGTCATCATCGATATTTGATCGTTCATGAGAACGAAAATATCGTATATTGTAATTGTCCTTCGATTATATTGTAATCATCAAGTTTTAGAATGGTCGCAACTGTAAAGGTGGATTTAGACGAATGTGAACGGTGGATTTTCTACGAAATTTTTTCGTTACACAAAACGTGATTCGTAGAAATTCGTAGAGTGGGGGATAGAATGAGCATTCGCTCGTTTGGTCCAAATCCGCCTTAACATAATACATAACTTTTACACATTGAAAATATTAAATGTTTACATTTCCTGGATAACGATTTGGAACCAGCAAAGTGAGCCTTCCTCGTTTAGGAGCATCGATCCCCATAATCCTCGATTAATAATTTAGTGACACGTCCAAGGCGCTTAGTTTATTTAGGAGGGTTCGGGCCTAATAATAACTTTATAGTTATAAATTGTTATCTATATTGACTATTATATTTTATGTTTGTAGTCGATGAAGAACGAAAGAAATTCGAGCTGCAACTAGCTTTTTTTTTCGAACTGTCTCTGTCAATCGACTACGAAGGTGCCATGAGTGTGACAGAGACAAATAGGTAGGCCCTATGATTCATCAAGTGTTTAAATCGGTGAAATACCGTTTTTCAAACAATCCAACATCGTCGTCAACTCAGACAATATTCTAATCTTTCTGAATACATGCAAGCCGTATTCGACTGTACTACAATCGCCATCAGATATATCGAAGCGGCCACGGTGCTCAAAAAAATCTGAACATGAACTCTAATGGTGCATTTAGACCAAGCGAGCATTCCACGAAACCACTCTACGAAATTCGATCGTTACACAAAACGTGATTAGTTGATTTCGTAAAGTGGGGGATAGAATAGCGAATGCTCGTTTGGTCTGAATGCACGTTAACATGACTTACATGACATTATTCGTCTCCTTGTGAGCAGTTGAGCGCCGTGGCCGCTCGGATATATCTGAAGACGACTGTACCTGTTGCCTGACATTTTCATATCACAAGATATGAAACATGTCACCGCGGCGCGCAATATCAGAACGATGACAACGTTTTCATTAACTAGACAATGGACAACCAGGCCGACATCCATTAGATACACAGACCGCTCACCTACTAGACTGGCATATTTTTGGTCAAGATTTTAAGACGGGCTTACAAGCAAACGTGGAACTTAATGATTTTTTTAGAATCTGACTAAAATACTATTAGTGTTTTCTATAAAATTGTGTAGGAATCTTTTGTACAAGGACTACGAGGATAATTAATTTGCGAATGAATAAGCAACTACGTATGGTGATTGTATGAAACTCTAATTCGTCATCAATAGAAGTTGCTAACAATGTTAACAAACCGTTCGTTCAAAGAAAATTATACGCTTAAGCTAGGCCTACTTTAATGTTTTGATGAAACACATGAATAATGAATTAATGAACCAGTAAACGTCTTTATTTTATATAATCATCAATACATACACATGTTATCTACTACAGGGACCACGGAAGCTTCTAAGATAAGAAAAAACGTGTATAAATATTGGTTGATGAAAGGACGTAAAGGAAAAATATGGATTGTTGTATTACATTTGTTTGAACAAGTGGTCTGGTACGTAGGTCTGTGGACTATTACGTTGTCGAGTTCGTGTGTTGATGTCGATCCTTATTTTTATGAAATGAGACTATCGACATTGACATTTATGTAGCTGATTATTATTATTCGACTTCTAACTACATATTGTTCCATATCTCACTACATATTTCTGAAAATTAATGTAGATAGATACTAATGCCTTTTGCGAACAAAATGGTAGCTCATTATTATTATTCGATTTCTCGCTTCCTATTGATTCAATTATAACTACATATTCCTAAAAATGATGCCGATTGTCAACTAAATATAATAAGAAAAAAATACTATAATACCTACGCGTCCAAGTGTACGTTGAATCTTCTGAAGTCACGATACCTATCAAAGTCAAAGTCAAAGTCAAAGTTTTTTATTTGCTAGAATTGTGGTACATTTAGATGATTTTTTTATAGTAAGCACAACAACACAATTCACCAAAACATTGGCATGCAAAATAATTTCTTACATAATATTTTAAAATTACCAGATATGTCCCAAATTATTTACAAAAATATGTCTACATAATAATGCATCAATTTAATAATATAAAATTGAATATAAAAATTAAAATAATTAAAAATTAAATATAAAAATTACAATAAAAACAATAATATTTTTACCTTATCTACACGTTTAAAAACTCATTTATACAATAAAATCGTTTCTCTCCCAGCCAAAATCGAAGCTTTGTCAAAAATAAATTTGTGGGTAACATTCTCAATTCTATTGGAAGATGATTATATATGCGGATTGACATTATTAAACAATTATTTCTAAATAAGGCTGTCTTAGATACTGGTTGCTTAAGGGTGTACATATCTCTATCACGTAAATTCGGATTATAAATAGGCCTATCATATAAATCAGGATTTTGCCTTACAAACTTAGCGTGTTCAAAAATATACATGGCTGTGAGTGTCATTACATTTAATTTTTCAAATAAAGGCCTACATGGTTCAAATGGACCAACTCCACATACCGCACGAATACATCTCTTTTGTATTAAGAAAACTTTGTTAACATCTGTTGAGTTTCCCCAAATTAAGATACCATATCGAAGCACAGATGATACATAACCGTGATAAGCAAGTAAAGCAGATTGCTCCCCTGCTATGCTTCTTAACCGTTTCAACGCAAAAACAAATTTATTAAGTTTGTTACATATATTTGTGATCTGTGCTTTCCAGTTGCAAAATTTATCAATAGTTATTCCTAAGAAGTTTACTTCATCGCTGTTATTAAGATATTGGTCCTTGTAATGTACTTTTACGGTTTTACATTTGGATTTATGATTAGAAAAATAAACTAAATTTGTCTTGTCAATATTAATTTTCAAATTATTGTTTTCTATCCACGTGCCTATATCGTCAACCGCCTTATTAATAATTGCTTCGTGTGATCTGGATCTGTCATTGTCTGTGATCATAATTGACAAATCATCTGCGAACATGACCATTTGATGTTCGGTAACCAAGGGTATGTCGTTTATGTAAAATATGAAGAGCAAAGGTCCTAAAACACTTCCTTGTGGTACTCCTTTCGGGTTATTTTTGAAGGTCGATCGATACTTCACTAGTTCCTTATGCTCATTTAGTCTTTCAATTTCAACGCATTGACTACGACCGGACAGATAACTTTCAAGCCATCTGGATGCGCAACCCCTGATTCCGTAATGTTCACATTTTCTCAATAAGATCGAGTGATCTACAAGATCAAAAGCTTTTGACAAGTCAAAGAAAACTGCCGCTATGGGAACTTTCTTGTCTAGGCTTTCGGTTACACTATGAATAAGTCGATATGCGGCATGAGAGGTAGATCTATCCTTTACAAAACCGTTTTGTGTCTTTGAAATGATTTGGTGTTTTTCAGCAAAATCAACCAATCGTGATTTCATGGCCTTTTCAAAAATTTTAGACAGTATAGGTACAAGCGTTATTGGTCTATAGTTATTTAAATGGGATCGGTCATTTTTTTTAAATAAGGGCTTCACGATTGACTTTTTTAACTTCTCAGGAAAGGTACCCTGTAAGAACGACTGATTAATTAGATGAGTTAGCACTTTAGTCAGTACCTTTGTAGCTCGTTTTATAATAATAGTACATATATTGTCAATCCCAACAGCATTTGTACTACGAAGCGATTTTATGATATTTTGTATTTCAGTTTCAGTACAGGGCCCTAGAAACAGTGACTTACTAACATGACCTTTCTGCATTATCATATGTTTATAATTACCCACTTTGATCTCTTTGGCTGCTTCGATAAAGAAATCGTTACATATTTCCGCTATATCTTGGGGGTTCACAATACTGCTTTGGTCTATTTTAATGGATTCTAAACAATCTATAACTTTAACATTGTCATGTTTGTCTTTAATAACGTCCCAAGAAGTTTTACACTTATTTTTTGATTTTTTTATACTTTTATAAATAACATTTCTCTGGGCTTGCACAATACATTGTTTCAACATTTTATTATATCGCTTATATTGGGATGTAGTTTCTGACATGTCATTATTTTTAATGAAGCAAAGTGATCTGAGATATCTTTTCCTTTTACTCGAGACTTTAATGCCCTTAGATATCCACTTTGGCTTTGTATTGTTTGACTTTATCTTAATTCTTATGTTTGGGAAGCATAATTCGTAAAAAAGATAGAAATCATCATAGAATAAGGAAAAGGCTTTACTGAAATCGGGTTCATTGATAACTTCGTTCCATGAACGACTTTGCATACAATCTATAAATTTACATACGTTATCTTCACTATAGTCTTTGATAGTTTTATACCAGTAATCGATATTAGGTTTCTTTTCGCTTGCATATTTCAAAATTTGGCAAGTGTCGTGGTCGGAGAGATAACGAGTATATACCTCGCCTACCGCATCCCCTATATTACTGGCAAAAAGATCAAGACAAGAATTCAATCTAGTAGGGCTATTGATGTTCAATGTTAAGTTATAATTTTCTAGTAAACTTTTAAGAGATTTTGTTGCATTATCATTTTTTAATATATTAATATTGAAATCACCAGTAATTATAATATGTTTCTTGGGCGGACACTTACTTAATAACATCTCCAACTTGTCAAAGAATAATTGAAGATTTTTATTAGTGTTTGCAGGAACGCGATATATACATATTATTATACTTTTAAAGGTTGGAATTTCCACACCACAACATTCAAAGATTTTTTCTGAAGATAGTTCAGTACAAATTGGCATTTGTTTAAATTCAATACCTTTACGTAACAAAATACATACCCCGCCTCGTTTTTTAGTCTTTCTACAGAATGAGGATGCAAGCTTAAAGCCTTTCATCGTTATATTTCCCTCACTACCACGTTTAATAAAAGTTTCGGAGAGACAGATAACGTCTACATAATTATTGTCTTCTGAGAATTCGTTGATGCATAATTCTAATAAACTTAACTTATTCTGTATGCCTTGTATGTTCTGATGTAGTATCGCAACATAATTATGTTTTTGGTCTTTACTAACGAAAAAGATGACCACCAGGTTTAGTATTTTCTACAGCATCTGATTTAATGTCTGGACGAAAATAGTAGGGTATAGTTCCCTTCCTATACTTAGGCAATGTATATAAATCATCACTTGTATTTTGTTGCTTTACGCCAATCGAAACAATGCGCTTTGGATGTAAGTATTTTTGGTCATAATTATGAGAGTCTATAATAAAATTAATCTGTTTACACAGTTTTTGTAAGCGATCTTTTGTTGTTCGAAATACGTTTGGCAAATCGAGAAAGGTACAATTTTTCAGATTATTACAAGCAATTTTTGCAATTCGATTAAGCATATCGACATTCTATTTTTGTTTTCACTGAGTGTATGATTCCTTTACCTCGTATTAATTACATTTTCTGCAAAGTAATGTCAAAGTCAAAGTCAAAGTCAAAGTCAAACTATTCTTTATTCAAGTAAGCTTATTAATAAGCACTTTCGAATCGTCTGACATGAGAGAAAAAAATCTACTACTGGTTCAAACCCTACGCCGTTCCTGAGAAGAACCAGTAAGAAACTCAGGTCGACTTATTTTTTCAAAACAGTATAATAATACATCTTATTAAAATAACATGCATTAAAGAATGTATTACATAAAAAAAAAAAAAAGATTATTATAGACATTTTTATAAAGACAGAAATAAATAAAGGACCATAATATTAAACAAAAATAATTATTATTGTACAAGTTCGCAACATTATTAAGTATCTATATCTAATACTACTAGAGATGTAAAGGTCCTCTAGTTGTCAGAATAAAGAGATATTAAGATTTAGAGATGTAAAAGGTCTCTAATCGTCATGATCAGTGATCGGATTAGGTAGTGCCATTTCGGGTGAATGACCTTAAACATTATACTTAACATGGATAAGCCTCGGGATCCTGGGACTTATATTTTTTTACAGAACATTTTCTGTTATGTCATAAATTGAAGAAACATGAAAAAATGGAAGTATTTTGTATTTTGTGGTGAATACATCTTTTATTTGATGGTTTTATAGCTGCTACTAACAGTATTAGAAATAAAACAATTATTAAAGAAAACTCTATGACTGCTTTACTTTAATTAGACCACCAGAACCTCAGTCCAGTTAGTAGTTGACGAAATCAAAGTCCAGTGAGATCGGCCAAAAGAGTCCCAATAAGAGCGTCTCAAAGTCCGGTAAAGAAGTAAAAATGATCGATTAAACCAATCATTTAACTACGAGTGTGAAATTAACAACTAGAAAATCATGAATAAAGGCACACATTTTTTTTATTATTAATTAGGATATAATACTAACTACATACATTTTTTATGATAGTATCGTAAAACCACATTGGTTTGTCTCGATACCTCATATGACAAAATTAGCTATTGTGCAAAAATACCCTTAAAACCATGTTCGATAAGTAAAATTAGACTAATTTTTACCAATATCAAACTGAAAGTAAACAAGATAACTATAAAATTGTAAATTTTCGAACAAAAATTTTACTTTTCGTATTAAATGTCGGGCTTAGAAGTTATGTCCACACTAAGATAACGTACCGAAGTCCCACGAAATGGCACTACCTAATCCGATCACTGGTCATGATTTTAACAATAATAATAAAATAGAAAATTAACAATTTAGTGACAATCACAAAGCAACTATTCTTATTATTTAAAAGACAACAGCCAATACCTATTTAAATATGACATCACAGTAAAATAAACTCCAATATTAAATTAAACTAGAGATGTTTATTCTCTAATGTCAATAATACATACTTTTGGAGATGTAAAGTGTCCCCAATGTCAGTTAATAAATAATAATAATAATGGTTTGGAGGTGTAAAGAATCTCCAAATGTCAATAAAAAGTAAATAAAAAGGTATATGAAACAAATGTTTCATGTCAGAAGACAGTTAGACTAAAAGTCTTGTGAACTAGTGCTACAGAATACATAATTATTATGTATCCAATAAGTCAAAATTTTGCTATAGGTATAAGGAGATAAATGGGCTCCATGGTGAAATAAATATTAAGTGTGGAGATGTAAAAGGTCTCCACGGTCAAAGAAATTAAATGCTAAGAATAATAAATAAAATTAATAATTTTGGAGGTGTAAAGGCTCTCCAAACGTCAAAAAAAAAAAAAAATAATAATAATAAAGAGGCTGTTAAGCTAACAGTCTTATAAACTAAGTCTACAAAATACATAACTAATATGTATTCAAGTCAATGTCATGTAAATCTAAGACAGCTCTTGAGACTGAAGACACGGCCATGGTTCCTCGTCATTCAAGTAATCGTCAACTTTATAATAACCCTTTTTGAGAAGACCATTTTTGATGTACATTTTGAATGAATTATAGGGCAGTTCCCATGCCTCTAAGGGTACTTTGTTGAAAAAGGTAACACAGTTTCCAACAAACGACTTTTTTACTTTCTGTAGACGAAACTTGGTAACCAATAACTTATGCTTGTTCCGTGTGTTGCGGCTGTGAATGTCAGAAAGCTTTTTAAAGGATTTAATATTCTTATGTGTGTACATTATCACATCCAGTATGTATTGTGAAGCTACTGTGAGAATATCTATTTCCTTAAATCGTTCTCTCAGTGAGTCGCGAGAGCTCATATTGTAAATCGATCGAATAGCTCTCTTCTGAAGAATGAAGATGGTGTCCAAATCTGCTGCTTTGCCCCAAACCAGTATGCCATAAGACATAATACTGTGAAAGTAACTAAAGTAAACTAGGCGAGCTGTCTCCACGTCAGTGAACTGTCGGATTCTTCTAACTGCATACGCGGCAGAGCTCAGCCTTTTTGCCAGGGTAGATATGTGAGGAGCCCATTGCAGATTGCTGTCCAAGGTAAGGCCCAGAAAAAGTGCATTATCAACAAGGTCTAGCTTCTCACCATTTAACGTGATAATAGTTTCAGACTTTCTTACATTTGGAAGCGAGAATCTTACACATTTGGTCTTCTTCGCATTAAGAAGTAAATTATTTGCTGTGAACCACTCTGATACCTCTTTCAAAGTTTCATTGACTTGTCTGTAGTCAATTTGTTTTCTGTCAACTTTGAAAATTAACGATGTATCATCAGCAAACAGAACTATGTCACATTTATCTTTTACAAGGTTCGGCAAGTCATTTATGTACACCAGGAAGAGGAAAGGCCCCAGAATAGAACCCTGAGGTACTCCAAGCTTTACAGTCTTGCCACAAGACTCAGTTCCATTTACAACCACTTTCTGGGTTCTTAAATTTAAGTAAGAACAGACAAGGTGGAGAGCTTCCACTGACAATCCATAGTATTTTAGCTTGTGTAATAGTGTATCATGATCCACGCAATCGAATGCTTTGGAGAGGTCGCAGAAGACACCAATAGCATCTTGCGAATTTTCCCAGGCGTCGTAAATATGCTTGATTAGTACTGAGGCGGCGTCTGTAGTTGAACGACCTCTTGTAAAGGTAATGAGAGTAGCCATTCCGTAATGAGCAGTTTTTTTTTTCAGAAAATCACGTCAGAAGTCAGAAGTGAACTATTCTTCACCCGTCAGAACGTTTTTCAGTCTGTCTCGCTGCGGCGTTGCTCATAATTAGTTTCTCCACGCCATCTATTAACAAGCATGGAATTATTTTGAAATTTGAAGAAGTCTGGATTCAGGTCATTTAGAGCAAAGTGTTTACGTGATAGTATACAGCGATTTATATTTGATATAAGTTGAAATGGTGGGAGTAATTCGTGAAGGCTGTACTTATAAACACATTAGCACATTACAAATGTTTTATAAAAAAATGGTACAGATTAATTCACGCTGCAGTGTATCATCAACAATATACAACTTTATTACAATCTTTTCAACTATGAATAACGTTCTAATTATTGCATGTCTCAAATTAGTGTTCCCATAACATTGCTGCACAAGCAAATCGATTAAAAATTTCTCGTTAAAACTAATTAATTGCAAAATTGCTCCCGCTCGCGCTAAAACCTATGCCTGATTGCAAAATTCGGGTGTATCAAAAATCCAAAGGGCTTTAAAAGCATCAAGGATGTGTGGAGTGGACTAACTAGTTAACCCTGGGTTACTTGGCCCTTGATATATTGTAAGCCTAAGAGGAGGGAAGGGGGGGCTAAATAGGGGTGATAAATAAATAAAGGGTCCATGGAAAGAACATGTCTAGTTAATTCAAATTACAGAAGGAAAAACCACCTTACTTTAATTTAAACAGAATAAGGTGTGAATTTGCCCAGATTTTTTTAAGCACTAAGCACAGGACATGTTTTTTCCGTGGACCCATCAAATACACAAATAATACCCTCGCCAGGATTCGAATCTGGAACCTCCAGCTTCGTAAGCAGGGTCACTACCAACTAGGCTGGCTAGAGGCTAAGTAAAAGCTAAAGCGTAGCGCGTTTAAAGCTTATAATTAATTATCTCTACATTTGTCGAACACACGTTGAGTTGACGTCCTTTTCATCAGTGACTGATTACAGACGGTATGATCTTTACCTAATGACCCGCCATCTTAAGCGGCAGCCAATGTTGACACATCATTAATCCTATTTATGTATTTTCAATGGCTTCAGCGACACACTTGTGTCGTCAACTCCATTTATTCGTGTTCAGTCAAATGAGAATTTGTTTGATGTTTGAACAGACGGCACGTGAAGGTGCGTGAAGCTTATGATAAGGAGAGAACGGAATAAACTGACCTACTTTTTCTTGGGGATGTAAAAGTACTTAATTATTGCCAAGTGAGGTAAGCCTCAATCCAGTAGGTTGGTACCAAAATAAGGTACAACATTGCCAGAGATGCATAACTTTGCCTGGCTTTAAAAACGCAAGTTGTTTTTCAGAATAGTCTCTATGTATTTGATCGATAATTATTCGACAAGTTTTGTACTGATCAAATAATTGTATTCAAACATGGAATAAAGAATCTAAAACGTATTATATCGCGTATATTAATTAACTACATCCCAACGTTTCGAACACTTTACATGGTTCGGTTCGTGGTCTGCCGGCGACTGACAATTCAAACAACTTGAGAGTAGTTAGATCTCTAATAAAGAAAGGTATTATGCTGGAATTCTGTGTTCATACATGTCCATTAAGTAATTAAGGTACAAATACGAGAGATTTCAACTAGAATCACTAATTCTCTGAAACTTGAATCACTAGATACCTATCTACTCTTATTCCAGACAGAGAACCAAAAACTTAGGTAAGTTTTTGTTTTTGGCTACCACAGAAAACAAGTCGCATTTTTCGCAAAAAATATTGGTGCATTTCGTAGGCCAGTATTCATTTGGCCTCCGTTTTATTGGCTTTGCATGTTTTATACACTTTAATAAAACGTTTTCGGGGCGTCGACTGAAAATGAAATTAGGATTAATAAAAGCTACTCGTACTATAATAACAGTTTTCGGTATAGTCGTTAGCTTAGTCCCATTTGCGTAATGTCCAGGCTGATAAGTCCCTATTACGCATGCTGATTCACATCTAGCACGATATTGCTTTACAATTTCGCTAAATACTAACATGACGAATTGCGGAAAACGCATAGGAAAACTAGCAAATAGGTAGGTAATTATATCGTTTATCAATCATGAATAAATGTGTTCTGTATTATGTACCACCTCAAGAATTGCATTATAACACTTTTTTAGCCAACATCTATTTCACTCGCTAAGAAATGAGTTTCTATAGATGTTTAGGTCGGTACTACTAGGTACAGCACCCACTGCCTACGACGTTAAGACACTTATGACCCGTAAATGGGCATTTCTTCGAGCGCTTCAACTGCCGTGACTTCGGTGGCAGCCTAGCCTTATCACACGAATCCCGTGAGAGATGCAAGAACTTTTGGATATATTGGTTGACAACTGGGTCATTTGCAGAAAAAGTGTACCTTTTAATGTCACGAAAATAAGTATGTAAATTGAGATTTCTCAGTTTAATTACTCCCATACTAAAGGTATGAAAAATCCTGTAACAAATTTGAGATTTTTTTTATCAGTTTCGTTACATTTCGTTTCATACATTTTGTGTAGGAGTAACTAAACTGAGTAATCTCAATTTACATACTTATTTTCGTGACATTAGGGACAATTTTTTTTTGTTTCATAACTGAAAAGTACGCACGATGCCGAGTAAAATGATGTAATACAGTCCATGATCGCAAAAAAAATTAAAAGGTACACTTTTTCTGCAAATGACCCAACTACCAATATGTCCAAAAAAATATGCGATATCCAAGGAAATCGCGTAATAATGATGCCTCCGAAGTCATGGCGGTTGAAACGCTCGGAGACATGCCGAAATACAAATTGGTTAAAATAAATCAAAATAAAAAGTTTCAATACCTCGCTGTCAACATTGTTATGACATTAAGATGTAAATTATTGGGGTTTAGTCGGGCATTGGGTCTTCGATAAGTAGGTACAATTTCCTCTAAATATGTCACTGAGGGCAGGCTAGAAGCTGGAAGGCTATGATTATGCCTGTACGTCATTCCGTCGACGGCTATTCTTGATTATACACAGAGCATGTATTTTACATTCCATGACAGCTTGACAAATTACTTTTCCTGGCACAGTTTCTAGCATATAGTTACATAGTTATAAAATACTGGGGAATGATCATGTTTTTGAATCGAAAATTGCCACAATACGTAAACATAGAAATGTCACTATTAATTAATAATTCTACAAACATCTTTTAATTTATTAGTAACGTACCTACTTATTTCAACTACTTCGGTACATTTATTCTTTATTCAGTGGTATATGTTTTCATTCTTATAGCGCTGCATAAAGAATAATATGGGAATAGTTTTTTCACTGCTACTGCTTTTTACTAGCGCGCTCTATGCGACTCAAAAGCTCTTGTATTTTATAACCGAATTACACTCGCGTAAAAAAAATGTGTTCATTTATTATGAGTAAAATCTAGACTTCTTTAAATAGCAAAAAAAGTGATTTTGAAAATACTTTTTTAGTAGGTACAGATGGTGCCTTTTCAGGCGCTAGTGCGAGAAGTGTCTGATTTTACGTCAAGTCCAAAACTTCGGAGGGCCATATGTACTAAAAAAAACGTCGTCCGAGACACGTGCAAAAAGGAAATTCGTAACTCGTGTCGATTTAAAAACCTTCGGTCGTGTTTTAAAACATCGCCACTCGTTTCGAAGTTCATGTTTTTCACACTTGTGTTGTAATGTACTATTTTTATACCTAATGCCCGCGCAATGGTCATAGAGCTTTCGGCTTGGTACATAGGTGCAATAGAACTTTCTTTGCTTTGACCAGCAGTTCTCAAAAAGCTTATACATAATTACGACAGACTGTTCATTAGCTGATAATTTTTTATATTTTGCTACCTTTTTGTCTATTATTTCGCATGAATTAAGAAAGTCCATTAATAAAAGCC
>JALPQI010024865.1:0-14974 GCA_025490895.1 Thaumatotibia leucotreta
GGTTCCACAAGATCAAGAATAAATTTAATCACCAAAACGCACCAAGATAGTTAAAGCTACTATCTAAATAACCAATTTAAGGCTAAAGGTGCATTCAGACCAAACGAGCATTCGCTATTTTATCCCCCGCTCTACGAAATCAACGAATCACGTTTTGTGTAATGATCTAATTTCGTATAGTGGGGGGATAGAATAGCGAATGCTCGTTTGGTCTGAATGCACCTTTAAATACCTAAATTATTTCACAAAATAATGTACCTAATCTTCCAAGGTCATTAGGCCGTTGTAATAAACCCCAATTTTATACAATAATACTATTCATAACTTTCATAAGGTTTCTTTCTTCTTCAAAAATTATAAATCTCGCAAGCAATTTGGTGCGCAAAGTGCAAAAAATCTTGTATAACAGTTATTAATAAAAAATTTGCCTGTACTTACTGTGTATAATTGTATATACCAAAGTACAAGTAGGTACTTTATTGAGTCAGTAGAGTTAGGGTTTCCGTTTCTTTCTAAATTAATAATAATCTTTTACGTCTTTTTTCCGTCGGATGCCTACGGAACGCTAAAAACTTGTTTGTCAAGCAAAACAGTGTAATTTAGATAGGTAAACTATGACTCGAGATGATAGCACAGACGGGCCTAACAATATTGAATCATTCGGATTACACGTGGTTATTATGAATCTCACTTCTCCCTAAATTCCCAGTTCACTTCCAAATTTGTTTTGCAGTTTTCATTTACAAAATACAAGATCCAAGAACTTTGACCCAATATTTATTTATAGATGGATGCGAGTAGGTGTCGTGTTGTCAATGGTACGTATAATCTGTTCACCACTTTATATAACTGACATTGAGTTGAATTAAGGTTTACTTACGCATATAGAGGACCATGACTGTAACGACGTTTTCAAGACCAACCGCTATCCGACCAACAGACCTACCTTCTACATACGTGGGTACACGTCTGTCCCAAAGGCAGATTATTTATTTTTAGATGCAATACCTACATTATTTTACGGGATCATGGATTTGGAGAGTCCCTATTTGATATGACGCTTTTGCACATTTATAAAAAAGAAAGACCGCTTGGAGCTTTTCACGCTTTTCCCCTCGCATGGAAATCTACACTCTAATATATTGATTTAAACTTTCACGATTATCACTCATATTTTAAAGACAAACTGGTCTTAATCGCGTAAACTTACGTTTAATTATATCCTGACGTTTCGGGCATGACGTTACACCCGTGGTCGTAAACGTGGTGGTGAATATTATCCGAAACGTCAGGATATAAATCTACACTCTAATATCTCAAAATAGGTACAAAATCACACAAACAAATATTTCCTATATCCAATAGATACTATTTGAGTCTCTATCTAATAGCAGGACACTTTTTATTCGTCGCCTGAGAGAGGTTTTAGTCGCTATGACACTAGTAGGTACCTATACGATAATTTTAAGTATTAGATATCGGCATTTGAAAAGGTCAAGATATGTACCAGGTTTTTCTATATCAGGCGTGACAAATATGAATATACCTCAAGGGTAGAAAGGCTATGAAGAATACTTAGTTACCTACCTACATACCTTGTTATTTGCCATCGAGTGCGCAGTAATCTGTATTATCACTAGACTTAAGTATATAGACGCTGCGGAGATTTCGTCACGCTTTAATTAATGTCTAGAGAGTATTTTTATAAGACTCTTATTTAAACTTCGATAAATAAACAACCTTTGCAAACATTTGACATTGGATAAGAAAATTATTGTTTGGGATTGCTTTGATATTAGCTGTAATAGGAGTATGTATGTAGGTACCTATAGTAAACAAATGGAAATTGAGACAGAAGCTATACCTACATGTACTATGTCTCCGCTGAAAGCAAAGCTATTCTATGTAATTCCCACAAACACAATCGCTCCTATGCTTTGTGTTAAGATCTACCGTTTAAATTTTAGTTCTGTTTGTTTTCCTGAACATCCCGTGTTCATGTACCTATTTGCGTATGAAGGTTAATTTTGGCCACTTCCCGCCACAACACATAACCCAGATGTAACACGATCTTTATCGGTCTCTTGCCCACTCTTGGCGAAATAAATTAAGCCACACCTGCTCAGCGGCTTAAGGAGGGTGAAGCGGCATAAGAAAGGGGACAAAAAGATGTTTTATTAAAGATTTGACCTTCGTGACATGCCGGGACACGGGAAGTGGCGGTAAAGGATGTCCCGCGAACACGCGACATCTGGTTTCCACTTAATTCGGTTAGGGTTCTGTACATGTACGTACAATTTAATTAATTTAGAAGAAACATTGGCCTAACTAATTTATTATGTAATAACTTAAATATTACTATTAACATCGATTTGCAGAACTATCAATGCACGACTAGTGGACGTAAGTCTAGTGAAATAAAACAAAGAGTGAACGTTTTTTCTCTTTATTACCAGACCCTACAGAAATTCTGCAACTTCGAAAGCAACTAATATTGTGTTTTGGCAGCGGCGCCAAAAATAATAAGCTAGCAATTTCAGAAACAAATTAGCAGTAATAACAAATACGAGGGCTGTTCCGAAAGTTTTTAGTTGCTCCGGTTCTATTCATGCGATTTAAATTAAATTTATATCATTTTATGGGACATTTTAATACTTATTATGGTTAATAAATTTATGCATGTAATGGGAATAGTTTTTTTTATTATATTTCTTTTACAAAAAGCTGTTTTGTATGAAATTTAACATTGTATGGAAAAATTGGCCATTTTTGACACATTGAAGCATATTTTGTATAAAAATCTTTGAAAACCGTCCTTAAGTATACCCGGGATAAATAATTTAGTTCATTTTGCATTTTTTTTATTACAATTGAAGAACAATGATTATGGATTGAACGATGATTTTTACAATATTCGTAATTCCAATTTTAGAGTTTACGATTTTTTTCGATACCTACTCATTTATGATGAAAGTAAAAGATATCACGTAATTTGTACTTAAAAATTACGGAAATATCTTCAATTACTAGTACCTATAAAATAAAATATTTTTTTAAGCGAATGATGTTCAATAGCATCTCATTAAAAAAGTCTCTTAAAAACCGGTAATCATGGTCATTGGAGTAAGGCACGCCACGTCTAAGTAAAACAAAATAATAAAAATATCTAAAATCTTTACTGAAACAAATTTACACCGCCTAAAGCGTCATTGAAATATCCCTCAAAATGGTGTAAGTCTTATTGAAATCGCATGAATATAACCGGAGCAACTAAAAACTTTCGGAACAGCCCTCGTATAGAATGTATTAAAATATAAAGACAAACGGATCCCAAGTTGCGTGAGCCAGGTTCGCTGTTGGCATTTTGTTTTATTAAAAGACACATAACGACTTTTTCATCATCAGACACCCGATGGGGGCCATACTATCTGAACAAAGAAACGTCTAATTATACTGTAAAAAATACCTATAAGTAAGTAGGTACCAATTTTCCTATACTAAATGAATAATATGGATTTGATACTTAGGAATGTGTGTGTGTATGTAGGTATTCAAACGCGATATTCAGTTTAGATATCGAAGTGTGTTTTGTAGCTTAGGAAATAGTCGTATTCCGAATTTGACTTAAATCAGTCGGCAACACGCACGGAACATCTCTTGTTGCTTTCAGGCGTCCATATAGATAACGGTAGTTGACAAAATGCTAATTGATTTATTTACTTAAATATTTAGTTTACCTAATTGTGTAGAATAAATTTGTAGATTGCGTATGCATAAATCGTGACAGTATCTTTAAACATCGCAACACGTTTCAGCGCACAATAACATTTACATGAATGCTGAAGGGCAGGATTCATGATTCTATGACAAATATGTTCTAGATAAGAGAATGCTCACCTCGAAGTTCTTTCGTCATATGTGACTTATCTTAAAAAATAAACCTTCAGTTCTGACCTGTCCAGAGGTGATTGATGATATGCTAAGTATTCGAGAATCCCTTATTACCTACTCATCACTTATTTTGGACTTCTACTACTATACTATTATTATTTTGCTACGATACCAAATATAATAATTTATAATACATTTTTAATCATTAATATTCCAAGCTAGTAAGTTACAAAATTATCTACATGTTTAGTTAACGAAATGATTACAGTTGGTAAATTATGTTAGTTTTTGTATAACGATAAACAAAACAAACTTACACTGGTCAAATATACCTACTAATACTCAAAGTCCACGTGTTCACTGATTGCTGCTTCTCAATAAAGCACTTTAATCTAAGGCGCTACTCGTGAGATCAATTTATACTAACTTGTGTGCACGACATGCTAGAAGTAGTAAAGCTTGCGCAAACAACATGATCCTGTATCTCTTCCGCGTGTATCTGGGCCAGTTCACTCGGTTCACGCGATTCTAATTGATTGCACTCCTCATCGTTCCGACAGGACGCCAGCCTTTGAAGGCGGTCATACAGTGTGTAAATCTGTAAATCTAATACGGGCGACAAATTAAACCCGGCATAGGATTCAAGTATTGGGCGTAGTGTAATCATTTTTATTCAGAGATTTTTTTTTACCGAGCAGCAATGTACCTACTACCTAGCAACCTATTTTTCTAACTTAAGACAGAACGCGATACGCGCTTCTGATTTCTGATACTGCCAGTCAACTCTCTCGAGTCATTGCTTTGCGGGCCAAATTATGAATGATTGATGTTTTTATTGTAATTTTAAGTAAAACTTATCTAAATGTACTTGTCGTTTCCCATGCTAACCCATCATCATCATCATCATCAGCCTATGATAGTCCACTGCTGGACGTAGGCCTCTTCTATTAACTATGCGTATAGACGCAATAGGAGGTAAATGCCCATAATCGCCACGCTGGGCAAGCGGATTGGCGATCGCAGTAATGTGTCCACTATGATGACGCTGCTGCCCATCATCAATCTTTAATCAAATATGGTCAGTGACACTTCAATCCCTTAGTCGACTCTTACGACACCCGCAGGAGGAGTTGGGGTGGTGACAAATGTATTATTTCTGCCGTCATCACACGGCCAATGCTAACCCGCGTGAAAAAAATCGCTCATATTAGATTTAAACCCTGTATATTAATGTATGTTTGATGTTAGCAAAGGGCACTGCGGAAGTGCCGATAAAATTACATAAACTGCAGAAATCAAACAAAGGAGCTGCTTGAGGAAAATCTTGTCATTTGTTTTCTTTTAAGCTCTATACATAGATATGTATTATAGCTCCAACTGATTAAAAATCAATCCTGACACCTATCAGTCTTCCAGGTCACAATATGTAGATATTTATTTAACGGACAGTATTTCCTTTAAATCTACCGTAGTTTATTTCCTACTTGTGTTCTTAATCGACTCTCTTTCTATAGATATTGTAATTAAGTTAAAAGAATTAGAGACACGGTAAACCTAAACCTAGGTAGGTAGGTTATCAATGTCAATATTCACTTTCACTTTCGACTAGGGGAGGTACAGGTACACGAAAAAAAAATCTTTTCTACATTTTATTTTACCACTTTGTCGGCGTGATTAATTTAATAAGTATACCTGTTTTAATTTACGAATTTATATTACTAACGGCCACTGAGCTTTGCTGCGGACAGACAGACGGACATGGCGAAACTATAAAATGATAATTGACGTGTGGAACTATTTCTCGAAAACATAAATAAGTGCTTTAATAAGATATTATTTAAAGTCTCTGTGTGACAATATAAATAAATAAATATTTTGGGATATCTTACACAAATGGGCAAAGTCTCACGGTAAGCTCAATTTAAGGCTTGTGATGTGGATACCAAGCGACGATATACATATATAATAGATAGATACATATTATATATTATATTAGATACTTAAATACATCATAGACAGCCAAGGCCAAAGAACAAATATTTGTAATAATAAATACACAAATAATGAACCCGGAAGCTCCAGCGACGTAAGCAAGGCAGGATCACTGCCACCTAGGCTACGGAGGCTGGCAAAACATTTGTACCTAAAATATTTTAAGTTTACCTCTTATTAGGTAGACTGTACAGTACCTGCAAAGTACAGTACAGACTTGGTTCGCTTTCTATATTAATTTTAATTAATTAGTTGGCAACATCGGTGGCCTATTTCACCATAATTACAAGTACTATCGGACGGTCCATGTGCTTGTTCTTGTTATCATATCGTTAATAACCACTTTTTATTTTCCGAAACCTGTGACAATGGTCGCAAGGTTTGGTACAATTTTCATTAATCTTGACATGAAGTTCGGCATGTGTCGGAATTTCGCTACAATTGTCGTGTTTTTTGTGACAATTGTAATTTTCTTCCCAAAAAAGTAGTTATTTACTGCTGATTTATTAAAGTTCCTGCACTACATTTTATATTGGTGGCAAACAAACGTACGGCCGTTCCGATGGTAAGCGGTAACTGTAGCCTATAGACGCCCCCGCTTGGAGAACCGGTAAATTTACCTACAATTGTAGCACTTGTCAATGTGGTGAAATTGGGGCCTAAAGGAAGGTATCTATTTGTGCAATACCTTAAGTGAGTAGGTACATAGGTATACGCAGCTCCCCTGCAGACTCGTAGCGAGGGCGGATTCGTTTTGCTTCCCGAAGGTCGCCCGGTCCGGCGTCTGGCGCATCAGATATGTGTCACTATAACACTAATACGCATGCGCCATATATCTGATACCCTTCGCGATGTCATATAACTCATGTAATACGTTTGCATTTTGGAAAGGGCAACTGTTGGTTTAGTTAGATAAGCGATATATGCGTTTACTGCTCAAGTTTCTCAAAATGTATCTATTTGAAACTAGTTTGAAATTTTGAAGGATGACTCTAGACAGTACCTTAATGCTTCTAAACTCTAACATGATTAAAAATAGTACACTTATTTGTCAAAGTCAGAATTATCTTTATCACTAAAATTGATCTCATTGCTTATAAAATAAGTAAAAAAGTTTTAAGTTAAACGGTTTTTATGCACCAAAAACTAGAAAATAAAAATTAGTTGTAACTAACCGTAGATGCTGCTTTCTGTAGATTAGTCAAGTGAAACTATTATCACTGTAGTCTTCCCGAGTCGGATGCTCAAAGCCACGTTTAGCCCATATGTCAGTAGATTAAGCGTTACCTAATCGGAAACTTTTACCAAACTAAAATAAAAACGTGGGGCGTACGCAGAACACACATAGAAATCAAGACAACGAAGTGTAATAACTTTTGTTCTGGCCTTGATAAAAGTTATTTACCTCTGTAGAAGTGTTGGAACAGATGGATGATTAATTGCAATATTCAAGCTACAATTACATGTTTTGAATTTGTATGTTTCTTTATAATAACGCCCCACGTTTTTATTTTAGTTTGGTAAAAGTTTCCGATTAGGTAACACTTAATCTACTGACATATGCGGTAAACGTGGCTTTGAGCATCCGACTCGGGAAGACTACAGTGATAATAGTTTCACTTGACTAATCTACAGAAAGCAGCATCTACGGTTAGTTACAACTAATTTTTATTTTCTAGTTTTTGGTGCATAAAAACCGTTTAACTTAAAACTTTTTTACTTATTTTATTTTCAAGTTTTTAGTGCGATTTTTAAGTTTATTTTCCGATACTATACCTACTTATTCTAGATCAAAGATGTTGTTTGTAGTACAATTATGCATGCTAGCATTTAACTCTCGCGCTTTAATCACTACACATATGTAAACGTAATGTACATTATTTTATGTGTAACGAGAGGGGAATCCCTGCAGAATAGATATTTTTAAAAATCCGACACTAAAAAATGTCAGCTTGAATGCCCGAAGTGTCTCAAATGGACATGTTATTCATACAATACCTTAGATAACAGAGATCTGACAATAAGGAACTCGTATATCAATCAATTTGGTTTATTGAGAAAATCAAGTTTAAGTTTACACATTATACAAGTCGAATTTTGAGACAATAAAATATAAACTCATACTGTCAGTTGACCGACCGGAGGACCGCAGGTCTGACGTACAGTCTGACGCGAACCGAAGGCCCAAAGGGTTAATCCATACAGTCTATCAACCGGAGGAGCCGGAGGAACCCAGGCCCGATGGCTCGCCCTACGCGACCCACTCACGCTGTCACTCTATCAGCTGGAGGGCCGCAGGCCCGACGGCTCGCCCTACGCTACGCGATCCTCTCACGCTGTCACTCTATCAGCTGGAGGGCCGCAGGCCCGACGGCCCGCCCTACGCAAACCACTCACGCTGTGAGTCTATCAGCCGGAGGGCCGCAGGCCCGACGGCTCGCCCTACGCGACCCACTCACGCTGTCAATGTCACTCTATCAGCTGGAGGGCCGCAGGCCCGACGGCTCGCCCTACGCGAACCAATCACGCTGTGAGTCTATCAACCGGAGGGCCGCAGGCCCGACGGCTCGCCCTAAGCGACCCACTCACGCTGTCACCCTATTAGCCGGAGGGCCGCAGGCCCGACGGCTCACCCTATGCGATCCACTCACGCTGTCACTCTATCAGCTGGAGGGCCGAAGAGCCGACGGCTCTCCCTACGCTACGCGATCCACTCACGCTGTCACTCTATCAGCTGGACGGCCGCAGGCCCGACAGTTCGCTCTACGCGATCCAGTCACGCTGTCACTCTATCAGCTGGAGGGCCGCAGGCCCGACGGCTCGCCCTACGCGTACCACTCACGCTGTCACTCTATCAGCACAAGAAGGCTCAATGTCACCCAAAGGGCAATGGAGAGAGCTATGCTAGGAGTTTCTCTGCGATATCGGATTAGAAATGAGACCATCCGCAGCAGAAAGTAACCGATATAGCTCTTCGAATTGCTAAACTGAAGTGGAAGTGGGCGAGGCTCGTTGCGCGTGGAACCAATAGCCGTTGGGACGGGAAGGTTCTCGAGCGAGTGGCGGTCACGTATCGGAAGGCTCAGAGTTGGTAGGCCCCCCACGAGATGGACTCATGACCTGGTAAAGGTCGCTGGATGCGGATGGCACAGGGCCGGTCCTTGTGACAATCTTTGGGGGAGGCCTATATTCACCAGTGAACGTCTTTCGGCTGATATGATGATGATGATGATAATGAAATCCGTATGTTTCTACCAACTATCTAAAGCAATACTTCAAAATCTTCATATCGCTAAACCTAGCGGTTGTGGCAGGCAGTAATGCTGGAGTATCAGATTTGAGGAGTTGGACGTTAGTATTCAATTCGCATGTTTCAAATTCAGTAATATCTTAAGAACTTCTTTAAAATCAAGATATCGATAAAAGATAAACCTTGCGGTTATTGTGGGCAGTACTGCAGCATCAGGAGTGAGGAGTTGGAAGTCAAGATCAGGCTGTTAGTATTTGATTATGCCAAACATGCTATACTTTCATTTTCACGTGTCTAACACTCTCGGTTAAGGTAAGCAGTACGTCTGCAGCATCAGGCTTTGAGGATACAAGGATACAAATATTATAATATTGCATTGTCATGGGGACTTGATAAGAGTTCCAAATTTTATTGATTTCGGTGCAGTAGAAGTGGTCGTAAAATCGATAACAAGATTTGAAGCATCGACGACAGTTGATACGCGGTGAAGTTAATAAAAACCGTTTAAAAATTACTCAAGTTTTAAGTGTCAATAACATGGATTTTAAATAAAAAGTACAAATTTTAATATTTTGGCGATTAATCCATAAAGTTAAATCCTAAACAACGTTACATCCCTTTCTATGAATGAGCTGCCCTCATAAGCATACACGCGATAACTAAAATGTGTTAAATGTGTATCAACCTGTAAACTTGTTATCGCTTTTATGCTTAAGAGGGCAGAGAGCCATAAAAGTGGTTTAAAGTAATGAAGTTAGATATATCCTAATGTAGACGGCGTCAGCATAATATAAATATTGGCCATGTTTTTAATGTAGACGGAAATAGTAAATCGTTTGTATACAATTTTAAATATCGTATTTTTAGAGTTCCGTCATCACTTCATCAGTCGAGATTCCGAGAACCCTTACTACAGGTACCAGGTACCTAGTAGGTATCGTCATATCTATCTGGCCGTCCGTCAGTAGCAGATATATTAGTTCAGTGATTGTTATTACTAAAAATAACGCTGAAAACATGGAATAGTTACCTAGGTAGATACACGTAAGTTTAGCCTAAGCTGTCATGGAGTGTGTCTTTGAATAGGTTTTACAAAAGTTGGTAAACGTAAAACATATATTATTACAATTATGTTTCCAAATAATGACCTGGAAAACTTACTCGAGACATCTATCAAAAACTCCGCGTGAAGGTAAACAATAGAGGTACTAACAAGATGTCCAGTAGGAAGTACATCTTAATATTACAGGATGTGTTTTACTTTAAATTTATATACTGGCATCATTAGCCCGATACAACTATAACAGCGTCCTTCAGATCACACAGACTGCCCTCGCAGAATAACATAACCTGCCATTATAAAAAGTCCGGCGGCCATCCAAGCTTATATTCACTTAAGCCATTTTACTTAGCATTCCGTGAGACGAAGGTCCCAGCCCGGTTTGGCAATCCATTATCATACAAATGGGATTTAACTCGTGGCTAGAGGGCTGTTATAGTCTCGAAAAACAAGATGGATCATCGTACGTAATTGCTATTGAAATCATGTTCGTTTGTTTTTTATTTGAGCAAATATGTAGTTATTTTTCTCCAAACTTTGCTTTGTCTATAATTTTTTAGTCAATAATAATAATAAATCACAGAACTGGTAGCATATGCAATAAGCCCCCTTTTAACCGTAATAGGTACCAAATCCAAGAGGTAAGGAAATTAAATTTATATTTTAATAATAAATTCATTGATTTATTCGATATTGGCTATACAAGAAAACCTAGCAGAATATGCCTATACTGTAATCGTGGCATTGTACTGGTACTGATGTGGCGAGCAGACCTGGATCAGACACGCCCAGCATTTGTGACCATATTATAATGGCCAATATTTGTCATAATATAAGTTATAATCAGTGGTCGGATATCCCGGTGCAACACCAGGGGATACCAAGTAGAAAAGTTAATATGGATATGATCTAAATTCCCGGGTTTAGTTTAAAAAAAATATATAGATCTGATAGGTATACTTAAAAAGGCAGCTCAAATTTCGAACATAAACGAAATCTTTGGGCGTTTTCACAAACCGTTGTTCAAAACACTTTTTTTTAATTCGGACAAGTTTGGGCTTGTTCGACTCAGGATAACGAGCTCTTTTAATTCTGATAGGTGGAAAAAACTGTCACACAATTTTCGTACATTTTTCATTTCTTCCATTACGCTATCGCCATACAAAGTCTATAAAAACGATAGCGTAATGGAAAAAAAACATTTTTGGACACTTTTTTCTCCTCGTAGGATTGAAAGAGCTCGTGATCCTAAGTTGAACAATCCCAAACTTGTCCGAATTAAAAAAAGTGTTTTGAACAACGATTTGTGAAATCTGAAGTGTATATTTACAAATTTGCTCCACTGACATCCGTAGAAGTGGAAAAGACTTTTTCGGCGTACAAATGGATTTTAGATGTGAAAAGGAATCGATTGAAAATAGAGAATCTAGAGAAAATAATTATATGCTATTTTAACTTTATAGAACCTAGTAAGCCATAATTCTTTCATAAAATACATATATTTACTCTAATGTGTCTGCATAGGTGTGTCAAGTCTTCATGCTTAAAAATGTTTGATTTTATGTTACATACATGAGGATGTTTAATCCGTAACCAGGTATATTTTTTCTAACTTAGTAATTGATGACCTCAGGAAGACCATGTACCATTTAGTGGTTATTGGAGACAATTTTTCTTTAACTTTAAATTAATAAAATTTTGAGGTATCTGCGGAAGACCTCACCTAAAATGTTTAATTTAGGCTGGGTATGGATATTGTTTTAATCCTGATCACGGATTAAAATAATCGTGTATTATATGATATTTTTGTTATTTTTACGTTCGCAATTTCTAGAAGTGGAACCTTTTGTGCCTTAGTAAAAGCTTCTATTTTTAAAGCTAAACTCTTTTATTTAAGAATATTCATACCAAAAGGCTATTTGGTACTAAGGTCAATATTAAACAAAATGTATAACCTATCTTTTAAAATAATTGTCGAAATCGCATAATAATAAACGCTTGTATGTACATGCACTTATTTTGCGTTACAAAATATTACTAAACTTTACTGGATGTAATTTTGTGGAATCCCGTGGTATATCCATATTAGTATAGTGTTTGAGGTCATTCACCCCTTGTTGCACCGGGATATCCGACCACTGGTTATAATGCAAGAACACTCGTAAGACTTAACAATCTTAGAAAATTAAACAAACAGTAGTGGGGTTAGTAAAATTTCGAAGGTGTTCCTAAGTATATTTACGAAAGTTACCTATTAGGATATTCGTTTAAAAACAAATTTAAATGAACTGCAGCGTAGTTCTAATACTTACATATGTCTAATGTAATTAATTATTGTAGCTTGTAATTTTGTTTAACAAGAATTTTATCAATTTAGTACCAAAGTTCACTATTTCATGTTTACGTTATCCTCAGCATATTATCAAACAGAGGTGCTCATAGTTCATCATTACCTGCTAAAAATACTCATCATTATGTAGGAGTAGGTAGACAGGTACCTATCGCCACTTTTTAGTTGCAAATTGAAGGGCAGTGATCGTGTAAGTAATCATTCCTAATCACATGTATGGAACAAAAAATTAACCTTGAATCAGTTGGAAGTTAGCGACCGTTTGCATTTTAATAAATCGCGAAGTGAACAGATGCTGAATATTCAACGACGCGGTCAGATAGTCGCACGCACAGCACTGCCTGACATCGGCGACCGGTGCGTTGGACAATGCTGCAGCACGCATGCAGAGCGCAGCAGCTATGCTATTCTCTTATTGACACATTCGACGCTGCGTTCGTCAACGAGCTCGATGTCGAGACAGCCTTGTCTAAAATCCTAGCTGTTTGATTTGACATTAGGAATCGAGGCTGTGAGCGAGGTTGTGGGCGAGTTCGTCGCTGTTTTTCGTTAGAGAATACGAAGTTCATACATTAAACGTCAAACTTTCGACGCAATGTAGTTCCAGCTCACGCCGCATTCCTCGCCTAGCACTAGTGTCGTTTAAAGTACATTAGTGAATACCATTTTTAGGCTCGACGCTGCCGCAGCACTGACACAGGGCTGACAGCAAGGCGGTTTCCTTGGTGAATAACACTGCTGGACTGGCGTCGGACTAGGAGTACTCTCCGGCCAACCAGTACTGCACTAGGCCTATCCCGAGTGTTGACTCTATGCTTATATAAGTACATGTATTTGATCACAAACTACTTCAGCCTACATTAAAGCTTACTATCTACGACTAGGTAACATTGTTTGCCTTATTAAATATAGGCTAATCCAACTTTTTCCAATCAAGTATGCTGTTTTTGCAAAGGTCAGAGCTAATAAAACGCACGCGCAGGAAGCAGTAAACTTTAAGTAAACACATCGACCGTAACACTCTTGTTACGGTTGAATAGCCAAGTTTACTTAATTGTACGAATCAACATGAAAATTGCTACGGTTTCAATACCGCGGACTCGTCACTTTTTATTTCTGCTCGGGCAGCAAACCAGTTCATTCATAGTCTATATACGCTGTCGAATCTATTTCGATTGTTTTATAAAATGGGAACGTACCTACTCGTGGGTAAGTACTAGAATAATTAATGAATTATCAAAAAGCTAGCACATCATATTTTTGATACGTGTTTTATTACCTACCTAAGTTATTTAATGTCAAATATTTTAATTGATTGTTATTGTTACCTTCCGTCAAATATTATTCTCCCAAAACACGCAAGCTCTTCCACGATGTCTATAAGAAAGGTATCTGAATAATGGATATCCTCTACTTATTGCCATATTTCTTTACACTACAATTGGTACATGCCTTTAATTGGATCTATAAGTAAACACTGGGTAAATGAAAATATGTAAGAACTTTTATAAAGCTTGTACAAGCGTAAATATTTACAGCCCTTCATAATTTTATATATTAGCTATTTTAAACGAAAAAAGATACACCTATACTTATGAATGAGTTATTATTGAACTTATTTCATGTTTAATGGATCATGATTATACCTACGTACCTACCGATCAAACCTCGTAAATGCTTACTTAAAAAGAAATGTAACAATGAACGCAATGGTAAAGACTGTCAAATTTAGTTTTAATTTAGTGTATTCAGTTTAATAATTGAAGTGTATTAATTAGCCGGCTGAAACACAAAAGTATCTAATGCACTTACCCAAAAGCTTTCCACATATTGAGAGAAAAAGTAACCTCCCGGAAGAGACATGGTGTCGAGTAAGAGTTCACCTCGAGACTGTCAAGAGGGACACAGCACAGTTTTTATTTATACACTTTTTGTTTACTAACATCACACAGGAATTCCTTTATCGTAAGCTCACGTGCGCGGTGCGGGCGGCGGAGCCCTGGCGCGCACACTGCCTCCTCGCTCGCGACTGACACACACTCAGCACGTTGTGCCTCTATATAACTACTTACTTCTTGCTTTGCCTGGACGCTTGATTTCACGCTCTATATCCACGAATTAATAACTATGGATCTTCGATATCGACCATCAAGTCTACCAGTAACTAGTACGCAGTGTGTGAATTATAATCAATTCGCCCGACTTTCTTCCTATGCGGATACTCCAACTACTAACTTCACCCATTTGAAGGCTAGGTATGATAACAATCTTCACGATTATTTTATGCAAACAACTCTAAGTATATACTGAAAAGGTTTAAAATAAATTATGAAACTTAACCCTCACTCAATCTCTAGGGTGGCGCTTACGAGTACGAGGGTGAATAACGAGCACTCCGGGATAGCGCGACGCACTGTCTAGACTCGATATA
>JALPQI010024866.1:0-22260 GCA_025490895.1 Thaumatotibia leucotreta
GCACACTATAGGATTCCAGCAAATAAAAAAAATCATTCACACTTCACCAGGTTAGGCACCCGAATTTTTTTTTCTATTTTTTATTTTACCACTTTGTCGGCATAATTAATATTATGTATCATCATCATCATCATCATCAGCCTATGATAGTCCACTGCTGGACGTAAGCCTCTCCTATTAACTATGCGTATAGACGCATTAGGAGGTAAATGCCTATAATCACCACGCTGGGCAAGCGGATTGGCGATCGCAGTAATGTGTCCACTATGATGACGCTGCTGCCCATCATCAATCTTTAGTCAAATATGGTCAGTGACACTTCAATCCCTCAATATTATGTATATCTGTACCAAATTGCAGATTTCTAGTACTAACGGCCACTGTGCTATGCTGCGGACAGACAGACGGACAGAGCAAAACTATAAGGGTTCCTAGTGTACTACGGAACCCTAAAAAGGTACAATAGTATGAAACCTCTTTTAAAGAGTAGCTTACATAAATACTCTACATTTATCAGTTCCCTTAATTCCTTAAGGGTAAAGGAACCTACCATCTAAACTGGTCTTTGTCCAGAACTTGCTCCATAACATACACAATCAATCAGAAATATCTGCCAAAAGTGAAACACGTGTCGTTAAGGGGTTCCGTTCTGGTCTTTATCAGCAGTTCCACCTACTCACATTAAAATGCATAAATGATAATGCTTGATGTTTAAATGATAATACAGAATCCTAAGGTTCCTAAGGAAACACCCCATCAGTACTGGTATTTGACAATACCATGACATTACACGACCATCTTCATTGCTTAAAATGCATAACCAGTTACACACATCATACAAAACACCAAAGTATTCCGAAGTTCCGTTCTAGCCTTCATCGGCAGTTCCACTTCCCTAAGTAATTACTTATGCGTGTGGATGCATTAGGAGGTAAGTGTAAATCTCCACTTCAATCCCTTTTTCGACTCTTGTGACACCCCCGGGAAGCATTGGGGTGGTGACAAATGTATTCTTACTGTTGTCACCACACGGTATTTGTGTACACAACTGTAAGGATTACTTACTCACTCTTTACGTCCTGCTTAATATAGACTCTGAAACAACCAGTAATATGTCAAACGTTTATCTACCAAAAGAAACATCTCAGAAGATGAGAGAAATTGTCTCAGTTCAGTGGATAAAAATCTAAATGGTACACTATACTATAAACGACTAGTATTAAAACTCTAAATGTCATACGAATAAATTTAGAGTTTATCAGTTTTCATATTTTTATTTCAAAAATAATTTACTTTCAATATAGAATGTACTGAGAAGATGCGGCATATACTATCTTACCAAGAAATCGTGGCGCAGAAATCGCAGTGGCGATGAGCACAGATTTTATTCCACAAATCAACCATTAATTAAAGACTCGTATCACTTTGAATTTGTATACCTACTAATATAACAAACATATTCTATCTTTCTTATTATTATTATAACTAAATCGACATTCTATCGTTTTGACTTCTAGCCGTCACATGTGTTTTCAAATGACGTATTTTATTGCCAGAGTATAGAAAATAAACTCCATTACACCAAATCGTATCCGTAAACTTTTTTCATTTTTAATCGTTTTTGCGAATGTAACTTATACGTGTTCGGTAGTATTGAGTTTTATTCAGAATCAGTTGTTATAGTTTTCTTGTGTACCGTCATAAAAATAACAAGAAACTTAAATAAATGATGGGGTTCGAAATAATTTCTTCGTTCTGATTTTCCCTACTTATTTAAAGATATTTTGAGTACTGGCATCCCTTGACGTGTATGTATATGATTTTATGTCATTTTCAATGTCAAAAAGAGCTGTCAACGGGAGCGATTTGGCGTGCGTCCGACCTCGAGGAGGCGCTCGCGCCATCTGAGTCAAAAGAGAATTTTGACTCGTGTCGCCATTTGTATGGAGAATGTACGTAATTTTAAATTAAGGATTAAATTTCTCCGTTGTCTTTATGAGGAAAAATATGAATATGCCCTGATGCACTAATTCAGTTATCTGGCTTTTAAATTAAGATGAATATTTTATGCCCGTAAAAGAAAAATATGCATTGCGTCGTGTTCGAAAAATATGCAATTTTTTCAATTTTCGGTACATTTAGAGCCGATTTCTAGGAAATCCATGTAAATATAAAATATAATGTCAATTGGAGCCTCTGTACCGGTTCTTTCTGAATAAGCTCATGTAAGAAATGTGTTTGTAGAGTTATATTTACTTAACAAATTCTTTGTTCGAAAATAGGTCTAAAACGACAAAATCGGGAATCCGACCCTTAATAAGCACTTTCGAATCGTCTGACATGAGAGAAAAAAATCTACTACTGGTTCAAACCCTACGCCGTTCCTGAGAAGAACCAGTAAGAAACTCAGGTGGACTTATTTTTTCAAAACAGTATAATAATACATCTTATTAAAATAACATGCATTAAAGAATGTATTACATAAAAAAAAAAAGATTATTATAGACATTTTTATAAAGACAGAAATAAATAAAGGACCATAATATTAAACAAAAATAATTATTATTGTACAAGTTCGCAACATTATTAAGTATCTATATCTAATACTACTAGAGATGTAAAGGTCCTCTAGTTGTCAGAATAAAGAGATATTAAGATTTAGAGACGTAAAAGGTCTCTAATCGTCATGATTTTAACAATAATAATAAAATAGAAAATTAACAATTTAGTGACAATCACAAAGCAACTATTCTTATTATTTAAAAGAAACACAAACAATTGGTAACTGTTGTTTTTTTTTGTGAAATGAAATTCTACGATAAGTTTCTTCGGAAGTGATATTCGGCAAAATGACCTATTCGAAAAAAATTGAGAATCGGCTTCAAAAATAGAGAATTAATGTAACTAACATTATTTCTGTCTAAAGATACCTCTTTGGAGAACGAATTACAATAAAATACCATTATTTCAAGGGTACCATTGTCAAAACGTTATTTTTTTCACGATAACGTTATTGTCGCGTCGTTAGAATTTTAAACTTTACATTCACATAGTATCTAAAACTTGATTAACTATGCTTTGCCGGCAGATAGTCAAACAGATTTTATTAATCAAGAATTGTAGCTTTGTTTTATCATTATTAAACGGTTTATTTCCGGAGTGAATAAACGAAAAATGTATCAAATTCTATCATTGCCCAGTAGTTTTATATCGGTATCTTTTTAAACATCCCTAACCGCTTAGAATACAACAAAAATATGTTACGCCATGTTATTTACTATTATAATCTTTATCAGATAGGTAAAAACCTTTGTTATCACGTGTGTAGTTTCCGGCGGGGCCCTTAGCAAATAAAATGATTGATATAATGAAATAAGTATCTATGATGTGACATCAACATTCTCGCTGTAGTTACCTATACACGGGAAGTATTTTGCAGTAATTGCTCATTCCTTTAGGGATCAATAGTGTCTATTTCCTACAGGGTGTCCTGGGTGACCCGGGGCATTCAGTTACTAATGGAGTTAAAAAATATAAAACTGATCACGTATCCGTGGACACCCTGTATAACTGCATCTTAGAGCGAATAAGAAAAAAATGCAGACCACAAAGCCATAGAAACACAATTAGTGCAGTAAAAAAATGTTACATAATGAAATCTTTGTGTTGTGGTCTCTAACAAATAGTCGCAATAGTTTGAACCGCAACTATAATTGATTAATCGTCTTCGAAAAATGTCACTGGATTTAAATATCTGTTATTAATTGGACGCGGAATAGACTAATTGTAATCATAAATAGGACTACTTAATCACTTTTAAGTAAAGTAATCGTTCTCTTAGCCATAATAAACAAAATACTTGTATACGGAGTTATTCTTATAAATCATACGATAGTGTATTAGTTGATGATATCATAGTGTAACAGTTTCAAAATATCTCATATGTAAACGTAGAGGAATTAGTTGATCTCTCCTTTATAATCTATAATGGAGTCCTCCTTCAAGAACCTCTTCTAAATCCCATATGGCTAAACCATGTTCACGCATATAATGTGTTAACTACTGACCTGTCTGACATTATCACCATCACCATCACCAGCCTATGATAGTCCACTGCTGGACGTAGGCCTCTCCTAGTAAATATGCATATAAACGCATTAGGAGGTAAATGCCCATAATCGTCGCTGGGCAAAGCGGATTGGCGATCGCAGTAATGTGTCCACTATGATGTTGCTACTCATCATCAACCTTTTAGTGGTCAGTGACACTTCAATCCCTTAGTCGACATAGTAGAGTCGAGATAGTAGAGTCTGACATTATAAATCACTACATAGTATAAAATAAAGTCACTTTTTCTGTCCCTATGTCCCTTTGTACGCCTAAATCTTTAAAACTACGCAGCGGATTTTGATGAGATCTTTTTTAATAGGTAGAGTAATTCAAGAGGAAGGTTTTTATGTAGGTTTAGTACCCGTGCGAAGCCGGGGCGGGTTGCTAGTATACAATATTATTGAAAACGACTCTGATCAGATAGTGACTGTACAAACTATAGAGAGTATTGTACTACATGCTACAGTACGTACGAGTACCTCTACTGAGGGCCTGCCACGAACCACAAACTAAACGTTACCTCTCTCTCGCACTCGTAAATTCGAATGTAAGTGTGACAGGGAGGATAGTCGATCGTGATTCGCGGTAGGTCCTCTACCGACGGGTGAATGACGTTTAGAGAATACAGTGTTCGTGCCACTGACCCATTACTTCGACTGAACAATCATTGCCTATTCATGAACTCTATCCCAACGAGATAAGGTTCACTATTGGCTTCGTTGTCCTCTGTCCTATAGTGCGTGATACAGCTACAGATTATATCTAGTGTCACAAAATGACTACTGTTCTGAATGCTAGCGAAAACCAGTGTATTTAGAGACTCCAAAAATACACTTCAAAATAGTGTTCATAAAATGTTTGATACGCTACTCTGTCAATTAATTATGTTTTTATTGATAGCGTTTGACTATGTAGTCAGTTGCATATTAAATTGAGAGACAAGACAAGATAGGTACCTACCCATTTTACGAGCCACTGAAAACGACAGACATCCCTTGAGTTTAATTCATACTGTACGACTTTACCATGGAAATGGGACCAACCCCGAAATCGCGGAATAAAAATTTACTGTTTTGTACATTTTGGTGGTGTGATTTTGAAATTATGTACCTATGAGATAATTATTTTTATTTCATGATTTCAGGGTTGCTCGAATCCCATAGTAAAAGATAATCAATATGATTATTACTATGCTAATTATAATTACTATGGGGCGTCTGAGGTTTTTAGTGCCTGGTACACACCTGTGTAAAGTACCTTTTAAAAATAACCTAGAAATTCAATCGTCAAAGTCTTCACTTCACTGGTTCTTTTGAAATTGAAGCCAATATCAGGCATGCTATTCAAACAATGACAGACGCGTCAGCTGATTGTAAAACCTAATAGAAGAACGACGTAAGTACATACGTATTATGTACAGTTGATTCGTTTTTGTTTTGGTACAGGTAATGGCGGCGGTGGAGTGGGGACGACGCGGGTTTCTGTCATGCGCACGAGGCATGACGCCATGCCGATAACGGAACGTTAAATCACGTTAACGTTATTGATATGGCAAATAACCGTTTTTAAGGTACGCACTATTGTTTCAAGCCTGTGTTATTGTAAATGTTTTATGGGGCCTAATGGGAAACATACAATGGCATACATACCGCGCTTACAGATTGCAGCTAATTTTGAGTTTTGTGTTTTACTTTTATATTTTCATTTATTAAGCTAAACACAAGTCGATATTCAAAACATTTTGGTCACAGAAAAACATGTTTGCTTCATAAAACCTATACTATTACTAAATTAGCTATTAATCAAATAAATATGCTAGTACCTTTTAGAAAAACTAAAAAAAAACCTTAACTTAATCTGCTCTCGCCCCATATTTCTTGGGAGTAAAAGTACGACAAAGAATATTGATATATTGATTGCTAAAACAACCTAAAACCCTAAAATATACCTAGTACCTAAAATACCTAACGAATCTTCTCCACAATTGATAATTCTTGCGCACACGTTCTAATTTGGTAACATTAACCAGTATTTACTGCCCATCAAGAAATGATACGACTCTGAATCTACTATTTTAACACAAAATTAACAAGTGCTAGCCACACACTTGCTTTGATTTTTGGGATAGACTCTATGTCTATATAAAATAAGAGTGATGACATGTAACAAAAGCTACATGAAGCAAATGAGTGGTTAATTAACGGTTACAAATAACGAAGTTATGCAATTTTCAGCAACGAACCCGCAGCCCTATCGCGCCGCAAATATAAACGCACGTGCACAACGCCGAACAACGATCAGTTTGTATCGGAGTCGGGCTAGAGGATAGACGCTCGGATAGCGCGCGACAGCGAACGCGATCTATTTTTATTTTTTATTTGGCTTCTAGCCGTTGTATGGGTAAGTCTAACTCATTTACTCATAATAAAACACTTAAGGAAACGTTATTAATACATGATTTTATTTAAAACATAGTGTACACGCGCAGTGATCCGATTAGAGAACGGAAAGCGAAATGTTTGAGTCAACTTGACACGTAAACAAAGCCATGTTTATTTCTTTGTGAAAATGTTAGTCATCTGTTGCGGATTCCTCTCTTCACGATGTAAATACAATGCGAATAAACGTAATACGGTTTAGTCATTATATTCTTGGAATGTTTGAGCGTTGCTTCATGATAATTCTGTAGCGCAATATGGTACGGTTTACTTGTGCGTGTGTTTCATGCGTCTGTTTCCGATGGTGGAAACCGAAGATTATTTTCGATTTTCATTACATTAGAAAAGAAGCTAATGCTGCAGGGCTAGCATTGTGTTTTAGTTACGTTTAATTTTAAGACTGAATGAATAGCGATATAAATTTTCACAAATAGAACTAGAATAACTTAAGCGAATCGGCTACCATTTTCGATATAGGTATCTAGGTTAGGTAATTTTAACATTTCGTTTTAATTACTGGTTGTTATTAAATTTGAGTATGACTGCCGCTTAATAATATCCCTAACATATTAAAATAGTGCGCAAAAACGTTATTAACAAATATGTCATGTTATGTTACTTACGCGCAGTACTTTATCTTCTCTAAGTAGAGTTACTTACTACGCATAATTGAATGTCTTGTTTACTTTCCTCGTCAACTAACGTTGACGAGGAAAGTAAACAAAATAACGTTATGAAAAATTTATCACAAAAAGAATACTTTAGAAAATAATTATTAATAATAATAATTAGTAATCTATAGATGACTTGATTGTACCTACGAGTAGGTATTGTTTAAATATCATATGTTAGGAAAATATTTAATTTTATTAACTTATTAATATGCCCATCTTTTTGAATCCAAGATTTAGACAAATATTTCAATACGTAGGTACAATGTCATTTCCTAAATATATTTAAGTAGTTTTTTCCTATTTTAATTCCCATTAGATATTAAACAGTATTTTTTATTACATAATGAAGTGAAAAAAAAAACAATTACAATTCTATTATTCTATGAAAAACTACGTAACTATTTAGGAAGAATAGGATGCATAATTCAGGATTAACCTTCTAAAGCCGAATTTACTTTCAGGATAATTTTGTCTAAAAGCCGTTAAAATAAAATTCCCTAAGGCTCAAAGTTTCCCGGCAGGTTTGAACTTCAAAAAAGTCAATTTAGTGAACGGCTATTGTATGACGTGTAGTGACGGTGACGTCACGGTGTGGGTGCAAAGGTCACACCCACTGCTGCCCACGGAAAACGTGGAACCTTTCTCATTCATTGGAGCATTGGGGATAGTCAGCGACCTAATTCAGAAATTACAATTGAAAATATCTATAGGTGCATTCAGACCAAACGAAATCAACGAATCACGTTTTGTGTAACGATCGAATTTCGTAGAGTAGGGGGTTATAATAGCGAATGCTCGTTTGGTCTGAATGCACCTTCATTATGGTACTTAGGTTTTTTTTAGTCAGAGGCGCCAGATTCAAGTATAGGGAGTGCCCTTTAATGTTAAATTTTAGTTCGTGAATGAGTAGAGATGTTTTAGATGTTTAGGAAAACGTGGAACCTTTCTCATTCATTAGAGATAGTCAACGACCTAATTCAGAAATTACAATTCAAAATATATTATTAGGTTTTTTTTTGTCAGACGCGCCAGCTTAAATTTAAAAAAATAAAAACTATGAAAACGGATAAACTCGCGTATAAAAATTTACTTTAACTTCATTCCGACGTTTCCAACACTTTATAGGGTTCGTGGTCTGCGGGCGACGTCCGTTTTCATAGTTTTATTTCATGAGTAATCCTCGCGGTAACCGAAGAAAATATAAAAAAAAATGAGTAAAGATGGAGATGTTGTATGACTGATGTAATTATCTTTGAAGAGGACTGAGAATTGATGAGATGGAACTCGTATATTGATTTATTTAAAATTTCTTTGCCTCAACGTATTATAAAATGGTTAATAAATGCGTAGAACATTTCATTTTAAAGTTACAGTAGTAATACGATTTGGTTTAAATCGTTAATTTTACAGATACTTCCATGAAATAGGATGAAATAGTTAGACTATTAAGAACAGAACACTTAGCCATTTTTTTTACCAAAATCGATAACTTACTTTCAAATGTGTCCATAATGTAAGCATGAGTATGGTATATGAATTGAAAATTAAGTAGGTAAATGTTATATATTTGCAAACAACGAAAAAAAAACAAAACAAATTAATTAACATAAGACAGATAAGGCCAGTTGACGAACTTCGGTCATCTGAGAACGAGAGTGAAATTAATCAAACTTTGAAGGTGAACTGAGAAACTTCGGAGGTTTACCTAATACATAATAAGTCTTCGTCCCTCTTTAGGGCACCTCTATGCCTATAAATATTATCTAACCTAAGCTCTGCTTAGCTTTACTCAACTTAGTACCTTTGGTTCAAACTTTATAATCACCAAATTAAAAAAATTAAAGCCGATTTCTTCAAGATCCTATCATCAGACCTCGATTTGGTGCCAACGAAACTATCTCGGGTTTATAGGTTCGATTACGAAATATTTTTTGGAAATCGATTCATGATTTTCGTTGATATCGAATTATTGAGCAACAAAACATGCAAAAAAACAAAACAGTCAAACCTCCTCCTTTTTTGAAATCGGTTAAAATTAGCTTGCGTAAGCGTTCAAAGTCAAAGTCAAATAATTTATTTGCCAGAATACGGTTACAGAGGTCTTAAATCTAGGTAGTACCTACACATTTCATGCGTATTCAACCTGCCTGCAGGTGTGCAAATATTTAAAGATAATATATTAGTATTTATAAATGTCAAACTATAATAAAAAATAATTAACAAACTAGACTAAACAAAAAATAATTCAAAATATATAATTATGATGTCATGTACATGTACAATTTTCCTTTACAATTATTAACGTAAATCTAGCAATTTTACATAAATTTTATATTTTTTTCGTTCTTATCATTATTAGCTCTAAAATCTAAAAGAAATAAATAATATTTTCTTCATCCCGACGTTTCGAACACTTTACAGAGTTCGCGGTTTGCGGGCGACTGACAATGGAGGATAATTTTTCATATCATCAATTATTCAGAAAATGAAAATTCTCTTGCCCGTCGAAAACATTTAAGTACCAAAACCACCAAATGGTTTATATAATCATGACTTTATTTTTATCGTTTCTACTAACTACACAGCTGCTTGCAACGAGTATTAGACATAAACAGAACGGCAAGATCAAATTCACAAAAAACCTCTGCTGCCAATTATCGCCGTGAAAATTGATCCGACGCGAAACAATGGTACATACTGACACGAGCAAATGCCGACTCCGGAGCCAAAAGATCGTTTTACAAAGATACTTGGAGTGGAGATACGATGTATTGGTTTGGAGCTATGTTAATACGCAAATAGAACACTTACACTTGCTCCCTTCCGCATCAAATTAGCTGTTTCTATGTAGGTTTATTTATATAGGGAAATCATTGATAGTCACGATTGTAGGCTATTTGGCTGGTAGTGTTTTAGTAGTATAACTAGCAAACCGCCACGGATTCGCACGCTCTCTCTATTAAAAAAACCTCATCAAAATACGGTGCGTAGTTTTAAAGATTTAAAAAGCATAATATATATACCTACCTACAAAATATCCGCGCAACACACGAATAGGTAGGTAACTTCCTTGAAAATTCATAAATTCATAGCCGATGTAATTACTGGCATAGATAGAGGCAATTAATCCATCTAAGTCCTCAGGGTAGGCAGCGCATAGACTATTTTTTGATCACTATGTCCATGGGCCTCGTTCCTGCTTTCCATCAGGTGGGCTGAGAGCTCAGTTGTCTACCTTCGTCACGTAAAAAAATATCGACTACGTTTATCCCAAATCTAAATTCTATGTTCTAACCTCCGCAACACAAAGTTTCATCAGAAATTCCGTACAGAATAATTCGAGGCTAGATTTCCCAGACTCGATTTATTATTTAAGCAATTCTCCGGGGCACCGACTGGTTGTGTCGTTGTACAACATATTATATTATAACTCAACGTACGTAAACCTGGGAAACCGAATAAGTACAATTTCTCAGAAAGTCTACAAAGTAAAATAATTCTAAGATTAATTTTGTGCGTCTACTATGTGAATAGGTGTAAATATAAATACATATATTTTTTTAATTCCTACCTCGTGGGCTTACAGGCTGCACCATGCTACACCCCATGTATGTTAGCCGATTTTTCATGGATTTCGAGTTATATTTTTTTTAATTCTTAGGTGCAGCAAGGTTTGGACCATTCTGTATGAAAGTAAATAATTAATTAATTTATCGATGTGGATAGCAATATAACGACGATACAAAATAGTAAGAAGATATGCTTGCGATTAAGTACATTGAGTAACTTCAATAGCTAAGCGCAAATTGAAGGAATTCAATTCGGATTAACATTATTCAGCATAATTTCATGATTAATTTAGTAAAAACTAAAATTAAACCCTTAAACTATGTATTTTTTTTTGTAAATCACCCGACCCTAATGAATAATCAATACGTGTATTATACGTGCCATTATACAGAAAACATCCATTGATTGCAAACCTCATCGAAAATATAATAGGTAGCTCCAAAAAATTGTGCTCTGGTCACATGACCAATCATGACCCACGTGCGTTAAAATTCAAACTCATCGTAATCAGTTCGCGCTAGTTCTATCTAAAATAAATCTAATAATGTAATAAAACAGCTGGGACCAATGTGCCGATGAACATAGCCATTATAACTGGGTACCTAACGTCATACAGTTGTCAATGACCACCAGTGGCCTATTTCACCATAATTACAAGTGTGACAATTGTAAAATATCACTGTTACTGACGCCACAGGCCTCCGTAGGGTACCGCTTACTATCAGACGGTCCATGTGCTTGTTTGCCACCAACATAAAATTATTACTAACAAAGTTATTATATCGTTAATAAACTACTTTTTACTTTCCGAATCCCGTGACAATTGTCACAAGGTTTAGTACAATTTTCATGAAATCTTGACATGAGGTTCGGCTTAATTATGTCGGAATTTCGCTACAATTGTCGTGTTTTCTGTGACAATTGTAATTTTGCTTCGCAAAAAAGTTGTTATTTACTGCTGCTTTATTAAAGTTCCTGGGTGACATTTTATGTTGGTGGCAAACAAACGCACGGCCCTTCCAATGGTAAGCGGTAACTGTAGCCTATTTACGCCCTAGATTGGAGAACCAGTAAATTTACAATTGTAGCACTTGTCAACGTGGTGAAATATGGACCAGGTCACAGTAAACTGGTATCGTTGACGAACATTCACGTGTGACCCACATACTTGCCACGTGTCTCCGAAACTCACGTTTCGCGGTCGAGTTGAGCAAGGGCGTTGAAATGGTCATTATCATTGGTACTATCATTAGGGCCGTTGGGTAATAGGTTGTTTAATGAGTATTAATGACATAGTAGATGAACGACGATTTGATGACGATTTCTAAAAGGTTTCTAATGCTTGTTTTTAGGTGAGGTCAAACATACCAAATATTGTTTTATTACGTATGCAAAATATTTACGTAAATCTACATTGGTCCTGATGCCGTATGATTCTTCTTTAAAAAATGAAATATCATGACGATATACGTATCTATACGAGTATATAGTTTTAATTAGAACGTTATAGGTAGCCAGGCTAGGCCAAATTTTCCGAAAATGTATGTAGGGAAATACTTCTTGTAATCGATGCTAAAATGGAAACGTAAAATACAGAAAAATTGCGTCCAATCACCAAAAACTTGGTATCCTTAACTAATTTTAATGAAATGTTTGTATTTCTATATAATTATACACAACTTAATTGGTAATCACTGGGAATCCCGACAAAACGGATGGTACCAAAATACCAGAAATCCGAGGAAGTAATAAAACGCGTCGGATCTCATCTTGACATTTGGCAGACAGACAAGAATCCTCGTTCAGGGCCGAAATTATCGCGTTTTCTCGTTTATCGATAATCTATAACTGTCGCACTTCTCATACGCGATAAATTCTTTATCAACACATAGGGAAGGCCGCGATAAGATTCAATCTATTTAGATGATTGATGTGATTTTTGTACAAAATTTACCTCCTTATTCATAAACGTTTCCTAACTACTACATTCCCTAATATATTGTTTGTCCCTTTCGGTCTCATACACATATAGATATAGATCGGCCGAAAGGGATAAACGGTACTTATCAGCTTGCTTAAGTTAGTAGACGTTTAAGAATATCTGAGGGGAAAAAACATTTAAAAAACTAAAATACTTACCGTATTTTAGTTTTTTAAATGTTTGTAAGTAGATATTTTAAGACTCGGAGTACCTAGGTAAGAGCATATGCAACTAATAGGTGACCGTGATGTCTCGTAAATTACAGTGATTTGCCGAGTAGACAATGACAATATCCCTCCGATGAAACAGTTCCAATAACTTTATGAATCACAAGAGGAAACAGCGACATCGACATGACGATAGAGCCTCGTGTAATATAGTGAATCATAGTAACTAGTTACATTACAATACAATGTACAATGGCAATTATGACAAATCCTTAATAATAAAGTGAAATGTTAATTATACAAAATGAAACCAATAAACGCTGTATTTCAGAATTCATGTTTCGCAATCTACCGATGTCAACGTAAAAACATAAGGGTTAAACTCACATCTTTTTAAATACTATGTACGGCGTACAAATTACTACAAATATAATTATGTATGTATGAATTAGGTATAACAATAAATACTTAAGTACAACCGTCAACATGTTAACATACCATTCATGCCCTTTATTAATTTATTTGGCGCAGACCGCGCAGATATGGTTATTGTAGGTATTAATCAAAATCTTTTTATTCAGTCAGCCTTCAAACAAATTGCAGAATAATTTCAGTGAACCTAACCTATCTATTGGCATTAAAATTGCGATTTACGTTATACACAAGGTAAAGATACCTCCCGTCAAATGTCGGTAAAATTCCAAATTATAACAGATATAAGATAAGATCTTCAATGACACTCGATTGAATTGGCAACAATCGCTCTTTCATCGGAAGGTGGATATTAAACCGATAAGATAGCGAAAGTGAATTGACAACGGGCACTTGAGGTAATTAACTCCACTTAAGAGAAACAAGGGGCACTTTGTATGGACGTCGGTCGGTCAATATTAAACATTTTTACGTATTAAATTACTTTACGTAGATTGTTCACTAAATAAGCCAGCTAAAAATTGATGGAAATAGTAAGTTAAGAAACCCAAAAAAACTCTGACGTTTCGGTTTTTTGTACCTTATTTATTTATGTCGCAGTCCCTAGTCAATCCAGTAATTCGGACAGTAAAGTCTATCTCAATTAAACACGGATCCCCAAAGGAGGGTCAGGGAGGGTCCGATTCCGAGGGACCCGGGAACGCCGGGAGTTCCCGATGCGTCCAAAATGGCGTCGTTGCGGCAAACGCCGCACTGCAGCTGCGTTTTGGAAAACATCGGATTTTGATCCAAATATACTAGATTAATTCTGTCTTCAGGGCATTTCGCGTAAATTGACCTGTATAATATATGTAATATAAATTATCCCAATACTCGTACATATATTTAACATATGAAATCCCTATTTATAAGTAGAGTAAGAGTTACCCTTATTCCATAATTATTACTATATTTTTTGTTCGTAAATAATTATAAACGCCAAAAGAATGTTAATTTAATCTATATGAAGATTCTTTCTTCTTCGTTTTTCTCTAAGAATGGGGGATGTAAGACCATTTTATGAATGAGTGTGCCTATTCATTCATAGGATTTGCCAAATTTGTGCTTGTGCATTACTGTGCCCAATAGAAAAAAAACGCTATTAAGCTTAAGTCTGTAGTTTTCATGCCTCGTAGTTGCTCTTTTTAGGGTTCCGTAGCCAAAATGGCAAAAACGGAACCCTTATAGATTCGTCATGTCCGTCTGTCCGTCTGTCCGTCTGTCACAGCCAATTTACTCGGAAACTATAAATGCTACAGTAACGAAATTTGGTAAGGATATGTGTTGTATAAACCGCTACAGGAATGTGATACTAAATTGTAAAAAAAACCATTGGGGTGGGGGGCCCTCCATACATGTAACTGAGGGTTGGAATTTTTTTTTAGTTGCACATAAGCGTGTGGGGTATTAATAGAAAGGTCTTTGAAAATGCCATGAAGGTTTATACATCACATTTTTATTTAAGCAAATCGTTTTCGAGATATCAGGTCTCAAAGTCTGAAAAATGTGTCCCCCCCCCCTCTATTTTTTAAACTACGCGATATAAAATTCTGAAAAAAATATATGTTATGCACATTAATAAACTCTATCAACGATTTTTAGTTTGATAAAATTATCTCCTATAGTTTTTGAGGTAGACTGATTTAACTGTATTTTTTTAATAATAAATTGATAATGGTACGGAACCCTTTGCGCGCGAGTCCGACTCGCACTTGGCCGGTTTTTTTGCAAGATAATTATCATCTTAAAGCCACAATTGAAGTTGACTGTACGGTCGAGACTCCCACGGGCATCGGGTCGAGTGCTCCTTCAAACAAAGCTTCGGAACTTCAAGCTTTCTATTGTTTCAAGCTTTTCTTTAACTCGTATTAGTAAGTTTTGAGAAAAATCTAATTTTCTAGTGTCTAAACAATTCTAAAATAAAACTTCGTTTACGACGCTCACACATGAATTGAAATAAGATTTTCTTGAACAGAAAAATTGTGTTATTTTATTAAGTAATGAAAATGTATGTACGTGTAAAGTGTATTCATCCTTACTTGTCTTATCATGTAAACAAACCACAGACCAAGTAAAACGAACAAAACGTCAACGATGATCAAAAGACAATCACTAGTGATTAGAAATGTCGATATAATGAAATGTCAGCGATAATTTCACTGCTTAGGTACGTAAATAGAGGATTATCGATTTTACATCGTCTCATATTTTGAGCTCATAACCCGAAAGTCCTCTCAACCGAGCGTATACATCATAGCCGAAAAGTACGTGAAGCTATTGAAATTAAGAAACATCGGAATTTTAATCAAAATGAGGGGCAAGGAATCTCATCCGCGTGGAATCCCGTGATTTACAAGTGTAAGTGTGGTGAAACATCCATTTTAAAGCCATTGGATGTTGTGAGTGTTGTGTGTAGGCCTAGTGACAACCCTAGCCTAGAAGCGAATAATCAAGATCAAGTGCGGGTAGTTCGAAAAACCCGCGCAGCTCGAAGGTGTTGATACATTCTCTCGCCAGTCTGCCTGCAACCACGGGTGTAACGTCATGCCCGAAACGTCAGGATATAAGTAAACGTAAGTTTACGCGATTAAGACCCGATTGTCTTTAAAATATGAGTGATAATCGTGAAAGTTTAAATCAATATATTTACATCGTCTGTCAGGAAGATAATTAATTCGTATAAGATTATATCAAAAACTATGGTTAAATTTCGAGCATTTTTCTCTGTCGCTCCAACGAAGGCGCCACTAGTCATGAGAAAAATCACATGAAGTGCACCCGTAACGAACAATGTGAAGCGAAGTAGCGAAACGAATGACGTTTGACGTGAAGATTTTATTCAATATTCAATAGACAACTAAGCACTGCCAGTCTTTGAATAAAATAAATATTGAAATCAATTACAAAAACCGGCCAAGAGCATGTCGGGCCATGCTCCGTGTAGGGTTTCGTAGTTATTCAAAAACCGCTGGGCCGATTATGTTCGAAATAGTTTTATACCAGCCCACTATTCATGATTTGATTGGACCTTTGGATCAAAAGTTAGAGGGGGGACAATTTTTTTTTCATCTGGAGCGATTATCTCCGAAAATATTGACTTTAGAAAAAAACTTTCTTAAAAGCCCCTTTTTTCTTTTAAGAGACCTATTCAATGATTCCCCACACTATACGATTACAGCAAATAAAAAAATCACCCCACATCACCAATTGGGGGGGGAGGTACCCGAAAAATTTTATTTTTACTTTTTATTGTATCACTTTGTTGGCATGATCAATATGTATACTTGTACCAAATTTCAGATTTATAGTATTAACGGCCACTGAGCTAAGTATGCTGCGGAAAGACGGACATAGCGAAACTATAAGTATGGGTTCCGTTGTTGCCATTTTTGCTACGAAATCCTAATAAATTTTGGTAAATTACTGCAATTTATTTTAATTGCATTTTCCTCGAGTTGTACTTTAAGTATTAATATCGATATATTGACATGCCAACATTATGGTACATAGACAATCTAGACATCGCAATGTCACATCAATATCAGATGTTTTTAAAGTTATCCGACCGTAACAGCATTTATTGACGAAAATCTTTACAGAAATGATATTTTTCAGTGCTTTTTTGAGTGATTATAATACTTTGCGAGTTTAATTAAGTATGCAACAACATTTGACGTGATGATTAATGTGTAATTGCAGAGAAAATTGTGATAATGTTTTCAAAAAGTGTTTGTTTACATGATAAGACAAGTAAGGATGAATGCACCTTACGTACCTCGTTATTTATACAGGATGATTATGATGATTTGATATATAATATAAGATAAATAAGGAATTGTAGGATTCAATATTTTTTACGTGTTTTTTTAAGATTGTTCGCAATTATTGTTCTAATTTTCTCTAACTTCAATCAATGGGTAAATTGGGTACCAAAGTAAAAAATTTAATCGTCAGGCATTTTTAAGTGATCTATGATGAAATTTATTTTTGTATAGCGATTTCAATGGATGTGATTTGCCGCACAACTTTCTTTGAGACATATTCCAAGCACAATCATTATCTTCCTCTATGGTTTAATGGGTTTAAACGGTTATGTTGTTCACCTTGCCTTTCTAACCGGAGCAATGTAGCCTTGCTTTGCCAACATATTTTAATTAGCCGCGAATTATGTTGGCATTTCGCTTCACCTTGCATATCCGCACGGTACACTGTTACAATTCACTTTTACTTAGTTGCAACTTAGTTTGCTGTAGGTGGGCATTTTCGCGAGAAGAGATACAAAAACTTATTTTTCTGAAACAGGTAAATTTTATGTTTTTCCTGCTCAGAATCACGAGCTCTTTCGATCCTACTAGAAGAAAAAAAGTGTCCCAAATTTTTGTTTCCATTACGTAACCGTTTTTCAAACACTTTGTACAACGGTTACAAAGTGGAGAGCATGTAAAATGTATGAAAAATGTGGGACCTTTTTTTTTGTACTTTTTTTCTCCTTGATTAAAAGAACTCGTTATTCTGAGTAGGAAAAACATTAAATTTACCTACCTTAAAAAAAAATTTTTTTTTAGATCTCTTCTCGCGAAAATGCCCAGGTACCTACCCCAGGATGTTTCACAAGTCAATGAAAATCTCAGGCCAATAACAAGTCATGCTAAGCAACTTTTACTATTATTGTACTAACCCCAAAACGGTGTTTCTATGCGATTTTGTTACGCGTTTTTTTGTTCATTACCATCACCACTTTATTTTACCGTTTTATAAAAAGCAAACGGGACTATTTTGCCAGAATAGCAGACAAACATGCGTCTGCTACAAGATAATCGAAAATGACTCCACTATTTATACGCAGTTCGTCAATAATTTGGGAATGGTAATGACTTGATTGTTGCGACTGAATAATCGCACAGAACTAAGAAAACGCGAAAAATCATCATGTTTCATATATTTTGATGACGATATTTTGAATGGGGGATTGTTTTCAGGGTTTGTCCCACATTAAGTACTTAATAGGTATGGGGCGTTTGAGGTTTTCATTGGTTGGTGAGAAACACGTGGTAAGTATTTTATGTACTTACATATTTTTTGTCAAAATTGCTAAAGGACTCAGTCAGTAGACCTTTTTCCGGTAAGATTTATAGTATTATAGTCGTACCATCCTTATAACTAGGTACATTCTTTTAATACGAATTTTTAATTGGCATACACAATGCAGAGGTGGTGATTTGAATACTGAGACCTTATTTAAAATGGAAAGAATTTAAACTAATACGTCCTTTCTCTGGGACTTAATAGAAAGCAAACCTAACCGGCTTGTGTCAGTCCGTGGCACTTCCACTCAGTTGGCTACTCAATCTCGCGTATTATCCTTTAAATGAGCCATTCTTGTATTTATATGATTTAGGAATCAGCTCTAACTATTTTGATGAAATAATAATATTTATTGACACAAGGAGATATTTATTGACTTTAAACTTAATACACGATGCAAAGGTGTTAAAATCTGACTTATACTAAGTTGAATCACTCGCTTGCATATTTATTCACTGGATATAATAAGCACCGAAGTAAAATTATTTCGAACTCCCCATCGGCACACAAACCTCTTTAAGGTTTTAGCCAACGATGGGTAATGTAATTTGATTATGGAATGTGTTTGTATTATTCAAAAGAAAAAAAAAACAGGTTTGAATTGCTGTCTTCCGGATCCGGACTAAGCCTGTAACTCGGAATTCAGAGAAGATTTTAGAAATGTATAGAATTGTTTTTACGAGCAAGCATTTCTATTCCATTCCATCATCATCATCATTTACCTACCTACCTACTTTAGCTTTACAAAATTTACCAATTGTTTCTTCTAACTTGCGATGCAATGCTGGCTACAAGCACTGCGATCATAAACGATGTATCAAAAATGCAAAATAGGTACATAATGTATAGAAAAGACAAGCGACGATATCGCAAAGGTCTGTATCTGTAGTTGGCTTTCCTGAGTTTCTACGACATACAAAATATGAAATTAATATAATTATAGACTGTATACATGGTGAAATTTTAATGGTTGTTCTCCGTTTAAGGGCGTGTTCAGTGTCGTTTAAAACATTTTAATTTAACATTTATTTTTTTCTATGGGGCAGCTCTTTCAAATTAGCTGAAGCTCCATAGAAAATCAATATATTTTTTTACAGAAAAAAAATCTTCCGCCTTTTTTCCTAACCGGAACACGATATGCTCTTAAACGGAGAACAACCATTAGAATTTCACCTTGTATAGTCTTTCCCACTTTGTCCCTACGAAAAATATTACAGACATTTCATCTGACCCCAATTTCACCTAATCTCCTCAGTTCAAAATAGAACATAGTTCAGAAGTACCTACGTGCACTATGGCAATGAGGGTTTTTGATACTTTTTCCGCCGCTATGGGGAGGTGAGATGGCAGCACTGAGCCGACCGTTTAACGAACTGTCAAAATAAATACGCGCATTTAATTTTCAACATATTTATAGGTTTATTTATTCTGAAAACCATTACTTTAGGCATATTGTTACCTAAAATAAATAAATAAAATAGTTCCAAGTCAATTCTCATGAAATTCACAAAGTTAAAGTAATTATTTTTAATACCAGTGACTTTGCGCGCCTGTTTTATAGCTCTGTCTTCAGTTCGATGACCGTGTAATAGTCGTAATCCATTAAAAAATCAATTCTCTTCCAAATAAAATAGAATTTCAATATTTTAGGCCCAGGTGCCTATGAGTAGTATGAATCTGACAGTTGTCGAGACCAGGTGCGTACGAAGCGCCGCCTGGTGGCAGAAAAATTATCGAAAACCCTCATTCGTCAAGTTAAGACCTGGCCAGGGTTACCACCTCGCACGTACACGTACAGACCCAGTGACCTGACCCACTTACGATAACCAAGCTTATCGTTAAATTACTGCGTTAGAATAGAATGGCTGCATTTCCGTGTTCGAAACAATGTTCATAGGGAAATATATCGATTTCCTCGTAAGGTGCATAAATTGGGTAGTTCTATGCGATTATTCAGTCGCAACAATAAAGTCATTACCATTCCCAAATTATTGACGAACTGCGTATAAATAGTAGAGTCATTTTCGATTATCTTGCAGCAGACGCATGTTTGTCTGCCATTCTGGCATAATAGTCTCGTTTGTTTTTATAAAACGGTAAATAAAGTGGTTATGGTAATGAACAAAAAAACGCGTAACAAAATCGCATAGAAATACCGATTTAGACCAAACCAGCATTCGCTCATTCTATCCCCCACGCTACGAAATTCGTCCGTTACATTAAACGTGACTCGTCTACGACGTTGATTTCATAGAGTGGGGGATAGAATGAGCGAATGCTCGTTTGGTCTAAATGCACCTTTACACCACCACCATTAGCCTATGATAGTCCACTGCTGGACGTAGGCCTCTCCTATTAACTATGCGTATCTATAGACGCATTAGGAGGTAAATGCCCATAATCGCCACGCTGGGCAAGCGTTAATCTTTTATCAAATGATGGTCAGTGACACTTCGATCCCTTAGTCGACTCTTACGACACCCGCAAGAGGAATTGGGGTGGTGACGAATGTATTCTTAATGCCGTCACCACACGGCCAAATGCACCTTTATTGTTCAGTATTTTCCCCAACCAACTGTGGTCCAATATTGCTACTATGGTCCAGAATTTCAACTCTTAAGTGCATCAGGTATCTTCTTTTTGGTTTTGGCCAAGTTTTTTAAATTATTAATGAGGAGTTTCTGCCTATTAATATAACAATAACACCTAATGGAAGATATTTGATTAAGTTTTGGACCATTATTAAGTGTTCCTGGCTTGGTGAGCACGACAACACACGACGCCTTAACCCTCTACTTGGCAGTGTATTCTAAAAGACACATACTTTTTGACCCACTTTTTGTATTTTTTAAAGACAGAATTTTTTACTCTACACAGCGGGGAGGAGGCTAGAACGCACGATTTTTTAAAATTCTACCAAGTTTGGGGAAGGAGTTCTCGAGAGTCAAAAGCTTAAAATGACCCATGATATTTTAAATTATTCATTAATCTTACCGTTTCCTTGTCGAACTCTTGACCGTAAAGCTAGTTTCGGTTGCAATGACCTACAATCCATAAAAATAGTTCGTCTGCCGGCCGCATGCCAGGCCCGATCAGAAGGTCGAACAACGTTCGACGAGTTGCCTCTCTATTGCACCTGTAAATGCGCTCGTAAGTGTGACAAGAAGGCTGGTCGATCGGGGTTTACAGGGCCTCAGACTCGTCACTTGTATCGCGAATTCGAGACGCCAGTGATTTTCATTGTACATATTAGATCAAAGAAAATGGTTTATAGCGGATTTATTAGAAAAGCTAAAGGTAGAGTTTCAATTTAAATTTTATGGGATACTTGGGGCTCATGCCTCAATCATGCCACGATTTTTCGGACACTTCATATTTTCTAAGCTTGTTCATTGTGGTAAAATACACCTTATACCCCTCCCCCCTAGCGTGATTTTTCGTGTTTTTTTCGTGGAATAGTACCTCGCGTTTACCATAAACGTATGAAACAATATATATGCTATTGGACCCATAATTATTATTTAATTATCTACCGAATAAGAACCTACCTAGGCTAGGATAGTGCCTACCTAAACACGTAAGTACGAGTACATGAATGAAAGTAGTTTTAAAGTTACCTTACTTTTACTCTGCCATAAAGAACCTTTCCGTAATAAAACCCATCGAGTGCGGCTATAAATTCCAGTCAATCGTTACGAAGATGTACCGCCGGTGTATTTATAAATGGAGCACAGGTTCACACGGTGTTTTCACAAGAGAAGATA
>JALPQI010024867.1:0-15366 GCA_025490895.1 Thaumatotibia leucotreta
GCAAGGAAGTCGCTAGCTCTTTGGTCTTTAGTTACGTCTTTACTTGTCTTGCTCAACTCAATTAAGCTACAGATACAATTGATATAATCACTCATATTCATTTGTAGTCCATTTGTTACACTTACCTTTAATTCGTCAGGAAATTCACAACCAACGTTTTATCCTTTGTCAACTTTGTTATCGTTGCCGTCAGTTTCTTACGAATATACAAGTGCAAAAGCGAAGCGGACCATCATAACTAAAAGCCATCTTCTTTCCTAAGGTACTCGAATTCGTTAAGGAAACCATCAGAGGCGAGAGAAACGTGATCACAACCAGAAATGTACCTGCATGGGTATCAAAGGACATAGAGGTTAGTATTTTTTTATGTGACGAAGGTAGACAACTGAGCTCTCAGCCCACCTGGTGGAAAGCGAGAACTGAGGCCCATGGACAGAGTGACGTCTATCACTGTTTACCCTGAGGACTTAGATGGATTGCGTCTATGCCAGTAATTACACCAGCTATCTTACTCCCAAACCGGAACACAGTACTAACTATTTAGCGGCAGGTTAACGGGTAAGACGGTGATAGCTATCCGGGTATCATCGTCATTACTTAAGAGCTACGCTCTTGTCGGTGGAGTAATCGCCATTCCTCTCTATTCTGTGCAAGCCTTTTGACATAATGAATACGACTCGACAGCATCCGGGTGGACCCTAAAAATAGTTAATGGTTAGTAAAATGGTTTTAACTTAATTTTTATATTATTATGCAAATGCTATAATTAAATGCCGCAATGGAAGATGCCTTTAAGCTCCTGGAATGGCAAGAACTTGGCATCAATGTGAACGGCGAAAACATCACTCACCTTCGGTTTGCCGACGATATCGTAGTCATGGCAGAGTCGATGGAGGAACTCGGCAAAATGCTCGATGACCTTAACCGAGTTTCTCAACGGGTGGGCTTGATAATGAACATGGACAAGACGAAAGTTTTGTCAAATGCCAATGTTATACACACCCCGGTTTCTGTTGAAAACTCGGTAGGTACTCGAAGTTGTTGACTCGTACATCTACCTAGGACAAGTAGTCCAATTAGGTAGGTCCAACTTCGAGAGAGAGGTCAACCGCCAAATATAACTCGGTTGGGCAGCGTTCGGGAAACTATGCGATGTCTTTTCGTCCGACATACCTCAGTGCCTTAAGAGGAAAGTCTACAATCAATGTGTGTTACCAGTGACCAGTGATGACTTACGGCACCGAAACGTGGTCCTTCACCTTCGGCCTCATCTCTAAACTCAGAGTCGCTCAATGAGCTATTGAGAGGGCTATACTCGGAGTTTCTCTGCGTGATCAAATCAGAAATGAGGAGATCCGTAGGCGAACTAAAGTTACTGACATAGCCCTCCGGATTAGCAAGCTGAAGTGGCAATGGGCAGGCGGCAGGCACGTTGCATGCAGAGCAGATGGTCGATGGGGTCGAAAAGTGCTCGAGTGGAGACCACGGCACGGCTAGGCAAACTCAGCGTAGGACGTCCACCCACAAGATGGACAGACGACCTTGTGAAGGTCACCGGGACACGCTGGATGCAAGTCGCATCTAACCGTGTACATGTGGAGGTCCAGAGGGGAGGCCTATGTTCAGCAGTGGACGTCTTATGGCTGAGATGATGATGATGCTATGATTAATTCAGGAAAATTACAATATAATCTCATGTTCAAAAGGATTCTGCCTAACCTGTAAATATTTGATAACTGTCTTTGCAGCCCGTTTGTAGATTTTTTTACAATAGTACATACATTACGACACAAGTGCGAAAAACTTGAAGTCTAAAACGAGTGGTGGTGTTTTAAATTGACACGAGTTACGAATTTCCTTTTTGCACGTGTCTCGTACGACGTTTTTTAGTACATATGGCCCTCCGAAGTTTTGGACCTGACGTAAAATGAGCCACTTGTTGCATTAGCGTGTAAAAAAGGCTGTTGTCTCTGTCAATGATATAATAAGTAAAGATATGTTACACCGGCTCTAAAATTGAAGCGCGCAGATTGTGATAATTCTAACAATCGCTCTTAGTTCTACTCAGACCACCGTGAGGTGTGTATCACTGCCGAGTTCTCGCAAATCACATGAACTGCGCCCTAAAATGTCATTTTATGTTATACAATAGTGAAAACTACGAAATAAAATGCAAAAATGCCCTTAACATCAAAAATCATGCGCAATTAAACTGAATTATATATTTTTTTCAATTTTACTATTTATTGAAAATAAATAGGACGCCATTTTGACGTTTTTGAAAGACCTCGAGAAAAAGACAAGCTTATGCTGTTTAAGATCAAGAGTAACAGAGATAAAACAATGTTTATCAATAACAACCTTAAGAATGCACGCGCAATTGTCAAATGCTAGTTGTCTCTTTTTTATTTATTAAATACGAGTATATGTATTTTGCCATCTCTTTTACGCATTTTGAAGTATGAAGATAGGTGTATGTCAACTGTCAATAAATCGTAGGTGTATGATGTGAAGTATTTATTTCGCTCATTTTGTTAGAGTATAACGTATCTTTACTTATATATCATTGGTCTCTGTACTGAAAATATATAAGGTCCTAATTTATTAGTTGCAGATATTTTAACACATGATACTTGACATTAAAATAATTAACTTTAAATATAAATTAAGAAATCTTTTCATGTAATTTTTTTGATTTCATTTTCCTAACAAAAAATTTTATTATAATTTCGTCTAAAAAAAAATCATCATGTGTGCATTATCACATGTCACAATAACACTGTCTGTCATGTCATCAAACGACACAATCCAACGGAAAATGACATGACATTGACAATCAAGTATTTAATTTATCGACGAGAAGTGGCCAGTTCCAGTTAAGGTGGATTCTACCCTATCCCTGCCGCTTATCTGCTAAAAGATGGCGCTACAATTGCACAAACACCATATTTTCGTCATTTTCTGCTAAACCGAGAATCAGAGATAACATGTTTTGAGATACGCGCACGAAGCAAAAAATCTAATGTTGAAATTGATAGCAATCTGCACAAAATACTGTTCTTCTGAATCGCAATAATGCAAAAACTAGAAAATGATGTAATTTTACCCTGTAACGCACACTACTACACCTCCTGTCAGTACCCAATGTCAGTCGTACAATCATTACTCGTTAATAAACTAGATGGCGCCAGTTAAAAGAATAGCTTTTCTAAATGGTCTAAGTTCTAACTAGAGGGCGCCAATTAGGAAATGACTTTATATTGTATTGTATATTTCTGACGCAAAACCAACTGTTGGTTTGGTATATAAATACCTACTTTAACTGTACAGATATAACAACAGCTGTAGTAAAGAAGTTATTCCCTTACTCTCAGGATAATACCTATCCGTCGCCGTTAGGTATGTACAACTCTTTAGAGTATTATATTTGATGATCAAACGAACTTACCAAGTGAAGTTCGATCACAATTATGTGAGCAACTTCATTCGACGCGATTTAAGGTTTACATATTGTAGTAGCGCCCCACGCATCAGCCTTGCACGGTGTTTAAAGGTTTTTTTTTTTTTTTTTTATGTTAGCAACACTAAAAACATTCCCACTATCTTTCACCCCCTCTATCGGGGTTCCATAGTCGGCTCACTGACTGCCTCGTTCGAATCATTTTGTTTACAGTATTAATCTTGAGAATTTATTTCACTTTTTGTTATAAGTGGGTAGGGTGACGTTAGACAAAACTGTCCTTTAATATTGAGGGTGGGTTGTTATAAATCGCGTCGAATGAAGTTGCTCACATAATTGTGATCGAACTTCACTTGGTAAGTTCGTTTGATCATCAATTATATTTCACAACTTCATTCTTTGCGATTTAAGGTTTACATATTGTAGGATGTTCAGAGCACAAATGTGAAATAAATCTCAAACGCAGAGACGAAACGTAAAATAAACAGTAAAGGTACTCTCAGAACAGCAAATCTTTTATTAGGTAAGTTTGAAATAAACTAAAGAGTTTTAATTCTTATTTTGATTTAGGTATTTAACATTATGCTAATCATAGTTATTATAAAATTTATGAATTATTTTTATTTTACAGGTTTTTTGACGATGACGACAAATATCTTAGCAAATTGATAGCAATCATCGACAATTTCATTATTATGAAACTAGGCAAAAATAAAAGAAAAAATCGCTTCAACTGGCAATTTTGCGTATGATGTCTACACTGACAACGAACTTGTTGGCTATACCAACATAGAAGTGGCAGAATGCCTAGTGCTATACTGTGCAGAGAACATAATATGTGTTGATACCACTATTGTGAAATCCAGCGACTCAATATTTGCGATGAGTCTTTGGCATATGTTTTTTTTTTTTTTTTTTTGTAACTGATAAATAAAGTGTCTATGTTGAAACCGCAAAGTGAATCAGTTATTATTTTAGTACGTCTGTATACATTGAGATGACAAAGTTCTGGTTTCTCGTCAAAAAATGGAAGTTAATATCGGTTGTGTACAATTCCGCCGAGTATTTTTATTATAAATTTCGGAAGTAGTTGTACTTCTGTGTGTGTGTCAATATTTTGTGTTTGGATCAATATAAAGTGATTTGTACGCAGTGTGTGGTAGCCAGGGCCAATAAAATAAGTGTTTCTAGATCTTCATTAGGCCATTTACGTGTCAAAAAATTTAGCATCTCGCTAGAATGTGTTTTTTCCAATAATGACAGCGCATATCTATAATTATTAATAGTTCCATATTTGAATCAAATATTTGGATGGAGTTGTATGGATTCTGAAACCAATAACTTTTCAAAGAATGGAAGCCAGGGTTGTGTTGGCCAATGCATTTTTAAAATGAAGTCTGTTAATTAAAGCGAATGAAGGAAATGCATAAAAAGTTTTAAGTTTCTGCTGGAAAAGCGTTACTTTATTATTATATTTTTATTGTAAAAGCGTATTTGAGGCAATATTGTTTTTAATCGGCTTGCAAATAAATCTACTTCCGGTTCAACAAGTATTTGTTTTATTTGTTTGTAGGCATAATTTCCTAACTCCCATCCAGTCGCTAAATTATCTACGAGATAATTGATCAGCGTGTATATTTTTCTTAGTGTTTATGTATGAAGCAAAAAACATAATTTCACAATTGTATATATTGTGGGCAAAAACATTTTTAAGCCAAAAACGCTACTTTTAATTTCAAATTATTAATGTGACATCTTAGTTCCGTATCTTTCCAATAACAGTGTGCTTCTTTACCAACGTTGAAAGCTCCCCAGTCAGTAGTGGAAGCATTAGAAAATAATTATTATTGCTTGAATTTGATTTTAACCTGAAGGGATTAAATTTTAGTTATGTCCACCACATTTGCAGAGGTACGATGACTAATTAATTTTGCGATATTCCGTAATTTATACTTTATTAACTTCTGACGACGGGACGGTAGTCTTAATTGCATATAATATGTTTCGAATTGAATATAAATAACAAGATATAAATAACTCTTTGCATCCAAGGTATTCATAAACTAGTTTTAGAATCCTTGTAAATATGTACGGTGATCATGATTAAACCATCGCTAAACAATTAAATTCATATAAAATATCCAACATAAATTGGAGATAATATTTTCCGTGTGGTTCGTAAATGGGTATTAAATAATACGCATCTTATAAGTCTATTGGAGACACATGTAACAATTATTTTTTATTAATTTTGAAGCTGTGTGGTAATCTTCCATTTGAAAATGTGGTGGTTTTTACAAATGTATTCATACATTTTAAATTTAATATATCAATATTATTAACAGTAAGGGTACAATGTCACGTCATCTGTTAGCATATTTTAGTAAGTATTAAATACGTGTAACAGAAGATCCAGCAAGGAATTTGTTGGTGTGATGGCGTTGATTTAACACTTTGACCGCGGGGAACTCTCGAGGGGAGTTCTCTGTGGGAGGTCAATTTTTGCTAAAAAGCGGAAAAAATCACGGGATCGGCTATGAGCGTAGCGCGTAGCACTCGTCCGCAATGAAATTGTTAACAGTTTATTAATAGACATTTTGTAATCAAGTTTTTCTTGTTCATATTTAGATTATTAGGTAGAAATAGGAGGTGATAATGATAAAATAGATATCTCTTGACCCTCCATGATAAAATAACGGGATCACTAGTTGACCAGGACCCTGATTTCTGACCAGGAGCGAGAGGAGTGCAGCAGACGTCCAGTGTATTGTACCTCGTGTGTTATTGTTTCTGCTCGTATATGCGAGGCGTGCGCACGCGCTCGCGGCTCCTGCGGTAGCAGGCGCTGTGTAGCTGGCGGCGGGCGACGGCGCCGGCGCGGGCAGCGCTGCGGCACGATGGCGCCCTGCATCCGGCGAGGGATATGTCGTGTTCCGATGCAGAGTGTTGTAGTTTACATGACCTCTCTGACGGCGGTGTCTATTCTTCATGATGAAATTTTCTTTATTAAATAAATTATACAGTTAATGTGTATCTTTCTTTTAAATGTATTAACGGTCTACGCTTTAGCTTTAGAACAAAAATTTGTATCGCTCTGCATTATTTACAGTAACGTATCCTTTAAATTTGCATTTATTGCAGAAATGCCAAAATTCCTTCTCGTTTTTGTCTGTGTAAAATGAGAATCGCATAGAACACGACATGCGTCGCTTATAGGTTTTAGAAGGGGTATGACTAGAAGGTGGCAATTGGCCATATATGACCTTCAGCTAGTTTGTCCAGTCAATTGACGATTTCCTCGTCCAATTTTATTTCCTCGAGCGAGAACGGTGTGCATTCAGTGGGTACATTCTGGTGCCGATGACCGGTTGACGTGCCAGGTTGAGAAGATGTCGTGCGTACAGAATCGGGGCTGGGCTGTGCTGATGGTGCTCGTGTGATGATCCCAAAATTGGAGATACAGGCGTACATGGCTAAATTGTTAGCTAGTTTCGCGTAACAGTACCTTTGTATGGTTACCCTTAAAACGTGACAGTAACAGCCCCATTTGGCACTACGCATACGATTAAGTTTTCCTTTTGTTTCTATTTTTAGCATCAAATAGACATTTTTCATTTTTTTTTCATCAGCGTTGTAGAAACTGGACCTTGCTGAAATTCAGCGGTAGCTACATATTCGGACAGTATCTGCCCGATTTGGCAGTAACGCATCAGTGTTGCAGAAACTCTGCGTTGCCGAAACTGGGCCTTGCGTTGTAGAAAACTGCGTTGTAGAAATTCAGCGTCAGCTATTGTTAGCTAGCTTGGTGTAACAGTACCTTTGTATGGTTACTGGTTTAGTCTTAAAACATGAGTAGCATGACAGTATCTGCCCGGTTTGGCAGTAACGTATCAGCGTTGCAGAAAACTCTGCGTTGCAGAAACTCGGCCTTGCGTTGTAGAAATTCAGCATCAGCTATTGTTAGCTAGCTTGGCGTCGACGTTGTTAGAAACTCGACGTTGAAGAAAACTCGGTGGCGTTGCATATATTCGGCGTTAGCTATTGTTAGCTAGCTTGGCGTAACAGTACCTTTGGGCTACTTGTTACCCTTTATGCATGACAGTATCTGCCCTGTTAGCAGTAACGTATCAGCGTTGTAAATATTCTGCGTTGCAGAAACTCGGCGTTGCAGAAACTCGACGTTGAAGAAAACTCGACGTTGAAGAAAACTCGACGTTGAAGAAAACTCGACGTTGAAGAAAACTCGGCGTTGCATATATTCGGCGTTAGCTATTGTTAGCTAGCTTGGCGTAACAGTACCTTTGGGCTACTTGTTACCCTTTAAGCATGACAGTATCTGCCCTGTTAGCAGTAACGTATCAGCGTTGTAAATATTCTGCGTTGCAGAAAACTCGACGTTGAAGACTTTAAGCATGACAGTATCTGCCCTGTTAGCAGTAACGTATCAGCATTGTAAATATTCTGCGTTGCAGAAAACTCGACGTTGGAGACTTTAAGCATGACAGTATCTGCCCTGTTAGCAGTAACGTATCAGCATTGTAAATATTCTGCGTTGCAGAAAACTCGACGTTGAAGACTTTAAGCATGACAGTATCTGCCCTGTTAGCAGTAACGTATCAGCATTGTAAATATTCTGCGTTGCAGAAACCTCGACGTTGAAGACTTTAAGCATGACAGTATCTGCCCTGTTAGCAGTAACGTATCAGCATTGTAAATATTCTGCGTTGCAGAAAACTCGACGTTGGAGACTTTAAGCATGACAGTATCTGCCCTGTTAGCAGTAACGTATCAGCGTTGCGGAAACTCTGCGTTGTAAAAACTCGGCGTTGAAGATAACTCGGCGTTGAAGATAACTCGGCGTTTGAAGAAAATTCGGCGTGTTGCTTGACGTGCGAAGGCTTGAGCACGGAAACGTTGAATGATTCGAACGAGGCAGTCAGTGAGCCGACTATGGAACCCCGATAGAGGGGGTGAAAGATAGTGGGAATGTTTTTAGTGTTGCTAACATAAAAAAAAAAAAAAAAAACCTTTAAACACCGTGCAAGGCTGATGCGTGGGGCGCTACTACAATATGTAAACCTTAAATCGCAAAGAATGAAGTTGTGAAATATAATCTTTGGTACAGCTACTTACTGGTAAATAAAATAGTTATCAAAGATAGTTACTTATGTCCCAAAACACTAGTATTCACCGCAGTGGGTCTCTATTCGCTAGGAACAATGTGGCAATATAATTACGAGTATGAATTGACCTAAGAAATTCATATTATTATAATACAAATGATCAACGGCACTAGCACATATCGTGCATGACAGGAACCTTGTCGCGGCTACCCGTCCCTTTTTGATTACATTGATTCAAAAGAGATGAGAAGTTGCGAGTAGGTCACAAATTGCTGCCAATGTTGTTGTACAAGATGTGCTAGGGCCTCAAGTATAAATAAGTAATCAAATGTGTAGATATTTTGGGTAGTTCTATGGAGTTAGAAGATTGAAGAAATATATATATTAGACATGTAGTAGTAGACCAAATTGAATGATCTTTATCGGACATTTGGATTTTAGACCTTGTTGGAGTAACATTTATATTACTAAATGTTAGCCTACATACCTACTATGTTAGTCTCCAACTAACATTTTACATTACATAATATGTAAGGATAGTGTTATCCTATCTAAGTTTACCTACATTTTCGCCTACCATCCCATAAGATGCTAATAAATTGTCCGTTATCAATTAAAAGTAGGTTAGGTACGAGTACTTACTTAAATACAAACGCAACGAAGATTTTCCAGACACAGGCGAACAGCTGGACGCTCAATTTTCGGATGCTTTATACAAGGTGCTGTATTTACGTTGTCAGAGAGGTTTTATAAGTTTTAGGATGCAGAGTAGTTAGACCCGCTAGAGTTTAGTTCATGTTTCAGAAGTACCTAGGCATTGTTACAGTAGCTAATACCTACTATTTTACGCGGTTTAAACATTTTTCATCACATTTGCTTTCTAAACGCGCCATTGCTTGCATGCATAGTGGGAGTAATAGAAAAGTGAAATTCCTTAGGGAATACCAATATTTCGTTTTTTAACATATTTTTTGTCCGCAAGTGTTACAAAAAACATCGTATGCATCACAATCGGTAAGAGGCATACCTACTAACTCGAGTCATCAAAAGCCCTCCGCCTACGGCGTCGGGCTTCTAACACTCTCGTTAGTGATAGTGGCTGTTTTCCTAGCTGCTGATGTTTGTCTGATAGCATTGCAACTGAATGTATTATTATCAAGTTTTGAAGGTAGGTAGGTAGGTATTTCTTGAACCTAGTATCTACAAAACGTACTAGAGAGGGAAAGGATACTTTCAGGCACTGTGTGCTTACCATAAACTGCCGCAGCGTTTTTAACGCGGACTTACTTTCCATCCCGCCCGTAATTGCGTCTTGGGGCGAGCCAGCCGTATAGAAAGCACCTATGTAAGTCCGCGTTAATAACGCAGGGGCAGCTCATGGTACGGCTACTGGTTCCACAGGAGGCAAGTAAGGGATGATTTCTCGACTTTTTTCTCGCTCAATAAACAAAGAGAAGACATAGATCCTATGTCAGTAAAATTAACAAATATACCTATATTATATGTAGATGATCGTTGGCTGTTCACACTGCCGCTTCCTCAGTGAGGCTTTTTAATATTTTTTCTAACACTGGGGCGGTGATATGGCGTAAGGACCAACAAACTGTCAAAATAAATACGCGAATTGAATTTTCTATATATTTTGTGGTTTATTTATTCTTAAAACCATTACATTAGGAATAATGTTTTCTAAAATAAATAAACTTTTCCAAATCAATACCCATGAAATGCCTTTAGTACCTACCGTTTGGTATTCGGATTTGATAGCTGGCTGCCAAATGGGAAATATAGTTTCCCGTCTGGTAGGATGAAATGGGACTAACTTTCCCATCTCGTATCTGGATTTGGTACAAACCTGGATCGGTAATGATAAGTCCCGATTTAAAGCCAGTTACCTATTGCGATTTTAATCCCATTTCAAAGCTGGTTTAGTAGCCAATCTACTAAAGGATGAAATGAACAAAGTTCTAGTAATTTTGTTTAGTGTCAGTCATTTTGAGTTCCTGTTAGGACCCAATCTTCAGTTCGGCGACCTTTTTCTAGTCGTCATACATTTATAAAATTAATAAACTCCAAATGTAACCGTTATAATGGCGGAACCAGGTTCTGAATTCGATCGATTCATATTGCATTATTTAGTACTGAATTTGTACTATTTGGCCTGTTGTAAAAAAAATTGTACGTATTCCATTTCTAAATTATACTTCAAATAGTCTGGTCCCGACATTATAGCGTTATAATGGCGGAACCAGATCCTGAATTCTGTCCATATTCTGTCGATTCATATTGCATTATTTAGTACGGAATTAGTACTATTTGGTACCTGTTGTAAAAAAAATTGTCCCTCTTCCATTTCAAAATTATACTTCAAATAGTCTGGTCCCGCCATTATAACGTTATAATCGCGGAACCAGGTCTTGAATTCTGTCAATTTTCTGTCGATTCATATTGCATTATTTAGTACTGAATTTATACTATTTGGTACCTGTTGTAAAAAAAATTGTACCTCTTCCATTTGGAAATTATACTTCAAATAGTCTGGTCCCACCATTATAACGTTATAATCGCGGAACCAGGTCCTGAATTCTGTCCATATTCTGTCGATTCATATTGCATTATTTAGTACTGAATTTGTACTATTTGGTACCTGTTGTAATTGAAATATAATTTTGAAATGGAAGAGGTACTAATTTTTTACAAGAGGTACCAAATAGTACTAATTCAGTACTAAATAATGCAATATGAATCGACAGAATATGAACAGAATTCAGGACCTGGTTCCGCCATTATAACGTTATAATGGCGGGACCAGACTATTTGAAGTATAATTTTGAAATGGAAAAGGTATTTTTTTTTACATCAGGTACCGAATAGTACAAATTCAGTACTAAATAATGCAATATGAATCGATCGAATTCAGGACCTGGTTCCGCCATTATAACGTTATAATGGCAGGACCAGACTGTTTGAAGTATAATTTTAAAATGGAAGAGGTACTAATTTTTTTACAACAAGTACCAAATAGTACAAATTCAGTACTAAATAATGCAATATGAATCGATCGAATTCAGGATCTGGTTCCGCCATTATAACGTTATAATGGCGGGACCAGACTGATTGAGTATAACTTTGAAAAAGAAGAGGTACAATTTTTTTTACAACAGGTACTAAATAGTACAAATTCAGTACTAAATAATGCAATATGAATCGATCGAATTCAGGATCCGGTCCCGCCATTATAACGGTTACCTCCAAATACCATTAGAATTTCGATATTTTATGTTCAGTGCCTATGAACCTGACAGCTGTTTGGACCACACGCCTATATAGCGTCGCCTGCAAAAGATCGAAAACCCTAACTTACTGGCCAACGATACAGTAAATGTAATAAACAGTAGCCGTACCATGACTTTGCAAGTATCGGTAACATTAGGTTTTACTAAATGGGCATTTTCGCGAGAAGAGATCCAAAAACTTATTTTTCTGAAACAGATAAATTTTATGTTTTTCCTGCTCAGAATCACGAGCTCTTTCGATCCTACTAGAAGAAAAAAGTGTCCCAACTTTTTGTTTCTATTACGTAACCGTTTTTCGAACACTTTGTACAGCGGTTACAAAGTGGAGAGCATGTAAAATGTATGAAAAATGTGGGACCATTTTTTTCTTGCACTTTTTTTCTCCTAGATTGAAAGAACTCGTTATTCTGAGTAGGAAAAACATTAAATTTACCTACCTTAAAAAAAATTTTTTTTGGATCTCTTCTCGCGAAAATGCCCAAATACGTTAAGCAGGCTATCGCGCTCGCTCCTATTTGTAAGCGCGAGTGCGATAGAAATGATAGAATGCACATATCGAGTAAAACCTTACGTAATTACGTAGGTATCCTTTACTTTCCAGCTCATGGCACGGCTACAGTACCTACCTACTCTTCTGTACTCTTCTGCTGAGAACGAATATTCGCTAAATCGAAATATTTGTGGCCTAAATATATGCATAGCCAAAACATAGGTTTCAATCTGCTGAGTATCGAAAGTTCATCGGCTCGTCTGTTCTTGTATCAACGTCCGTGCTAGGTACAAATTGTTTTATAGGTATCCATGTAGGAATACTTTGTAAATAGATGACGAATAGTACCTTATACCAAAGTTTGGAGCTACTATTAACGATGTAATCGAGATAATGGGTTGCTGAATGGTTGACACATACGTATTATAGTTTTTATATACATAATATATTCTCGCTCTATATTCTATACTCTGTTTGGTTAGATATTTAAAAAAAGGTAAACAATCTTGCAGTATCTTTTTATTGAAAACTACAAGTAGAAAATAAGTTTTACTAAATATACATAATATAACAAAGGAATACAGTGATTTACATTGTTTTGATTCATTAAGTACCTAGTTTGGATTTTTAAATGCATTTTTCAATAAAAAGATAGTGCAAGATTTTTTACCTTTTTAAAATACCTAACCAAACAGAGTATAAGTGAGTCAATTTTACATTTTGTTTACAAGTGTGATGTTTGTGCCGGTGACCAATTACAATTGTGGCCTCGTTTATACGCTTTTCGACCCAGCGAATATTCGATCCGGTAGCAGTCGAGCCATCCCATAATCTCGGTCACAAATATACGTCGATTGTCCAATCGAAACATTAATTTTTATTTTAGGATATATTATTATTTCTACGATTTTCTACACAACGAATATTCAATCCATAATAGCCACTCAATAGCTTTTGGTAACTGTGGTTACCAGCTGTCACTCTTATGTTACATAGGAATAAAAGTAGCAGTTGAGCCAACGGACTGCAAGATACTCCGATAGTGCGTACGTATCTCAGTTCCGATTCAAGAGTGACATACGAGGTTACTAAGAGTGGTGACAGTTTTCATAAGAACTCTACCTGAACTTCACTCCACAGAATGTGATACTTTTCTGCGCAACTGCAAGACTGAATTTTCATAGTAGGGGAGAGTGGGGTATAGTGGATCTCTTTTTTTTACAAATGTTGTAGTGGTGTTATTTTTATTTGTAATTTTCTAGATACCTTATTGTCCCACCTATTCCTTAGAGGACACATTTTCCAGCACAAGTATATAATTTACATATCGTTTTAAAATCATTTTCATTATAAAAAAGTGAACTAAAGTTACCTCATGAAATAAAACTATGAAAACGGATAAACTCGCGTATATTAACTAATTTTAACTTCATTCCGACGTTTCGAACACTTTACAGGGTTCGTGGTCTGCGGATGACTGACAATGGAGGAAATTTGATAGATCTACCTCCATCAAAATAAGAAAGATAAGTACAAAACTACCCACCAAAGAAAAAATACTAAACCACAGACAATAAATTTTAAGGGTGGATGTACATACAAAATATGCAAATTAAGCTAGTTATTCATTACAAATATTTTCAGAATGAAGACAAGAGACAAAATAAATAATCTACGCCGGTTCTATCCCTACGCCACTGCCTGAGAAGTATTTCCTTCCTTTGTATGATTGTATTGTTAGGAAGGTATCCCAAAATTGGGACCGGCAAGAAACTCAGCGGGACAACTCTTTTCAAAAAACATTTGTAGTACATCTTAAGATCATCATGCATTAAACCAAAACATACAATTTTGATTAATAAGGAAATTTAAAATAATTTTGAAAAAATGTTGCCAGTACTAAAAAGGGGGGGGGGGAATGGTCACCACCGCCAAATACATCAGCCTCACGGTTTATGTCTAGACTGTTCCTTTATCAGATGAACAACCATACACCGACATAAACCGTGAGGCTGATGTATTTGGCGGTGGTGACCATTCCCCCCCCCCCCCCTTTTTAGTACTGGCAACATTTTTTCAAAATTATTTTAAATTTCCTTATTAATCAAAATTGTATGTTTTGGTTTAATGCATGATGATCTTAAGATGTACTACAAATGTTTTTTGAAAAGAGTTGTCCCGCTGAGTTTCTTGCCGGTCCCAATTTTGGGATACCTTCCTAACAATACAATCATACAAAGGAAGGAAATACTTCTCAGGCAGTGGCGTAGGGATAGAACCGGCGTAGATTATTTATTTTGTCTCTTGTCTTCATTCTGAAAATATTTGTAATGAATAACTAGCTTAATTTGCAAATTTTGTATGTACATCCACCCTTAAAATTTATTGTCTGTGGTTTAGTAATTTTTCTTTGGTGGGTAGTTTTGTACTTATCTTTCTTATTTTGATGGAGGTAGATCTATCAAATTTCCTCCATTGTCAGTCATCCGCAGACCACGAACCCTGTAAAGTGTTCGAAACGTCGGAATGAAGTTAAAATTAGTTAATATACGCGAGTTTATCCGTTTTCATAGTTTTATTTCATGAGTAATCCTCGCGGTAACCGAAGAAAATATTAAAGTTACCTCTTCAATCAAAAATCATAGATCAGTTCCTAGTTTGAGGTAAAAACTAGTAACAAGACTTTTCAGGTATAATTGAAAGTATCTTCCGTTATTTAGTTACTCCAATATTAGTATCACACAGACGAGCAAATTCGTAAAAAAAGAATACCGGTTTATTAAAGCGATAAATAAAGCTAATGCAAAATATTCACCGTGCACTATTATTTATTCACTGTACCCCACTCTCCCCTATTTTTCTGCACAGTCTGGTTGCTACTGTATGCAGATATTTTCTCGCATAATGCATTCGCATAACATAGTTTGATGTTGGTGTTGAAATGTAGACCTTTTCTTTAACTTTTGTCGGTTTCTTTAACTTTTGTCGGGTAGAAAA
>JALPQI010024869.1:0-12334 GCA_025490895.1 Thaumatotibia leucotreta
TTTAAACAATTCTTTGCTTGGTAAATGTTGTGTTATTTGTTGTGTCAACAGTACTTTCGAATCCCTTTCTGATTCCGGTATGATAAAACTCGATACGCAATGCATTCTATCGTCCTCGCAGATGTGAGATGGTAAGCAATTTAAGTTAAACTTGAAAAGATTTCTCACTAAAAATGTTTTACTTTGAATGAGTCTTTTGATGATATGGTAAAGATGGACCAAATTAATTAGCTATTACATTGTATTGGTATTGTATATAGCTGTTGTCTATTTTTAAGACTAAAATATTGTACGCTCGAAACGAGCAGCTGTTGATACTATTTTGTATTTCAAAACCTTACTGTACGTACACAGTTTATAATAAATTAATTACTTACTTACTTACACTAAGGCTGCGGCTCCATTGAGTATGAGAGGAGCGGAGATGTGCAAAATTGGCCAATGAGACCGCATCACAGTGTTTCGAATTTTGAATTTGAAGAATGTAATTGGTCAATTTTGCACATCTCCGCTCCTCTCCGCCTCAATGCAGCCGCAGCCTGATTGGAGCGAGCGCGATGGCTTGCATTATGTATCGAGTAAAACCTAAAGTTACCGATACTTGCAAAGTCATGGTATGTACGGCTACTGTTGTTCGTAAGCTCGCAACTGAGTGACGTAACCTACTTTGCCGTGTAAACGCGCGGCCACGAGCGCTGACCGCAGTTCAGCATCCCACCGACAAAATTATAGTTGATGAAAACCGCAGTTGGAAATGCAAATTTACAGTATTCAAGCGGTATTAACTAGCAAACGGGAAAAACGAATCCAGTAATAAACTTGTTAACTGACAAGTCACACTTTATTTGGCAAAAGATAAGGCATGGAAAAGATCCAGTCAAGTTTGTTCAATACACTGTTTGTACATTCCATTCGTTAGTTATAGTATTTTTACATATGTAAAATGCATAATTTATTTCGAAATAATATGAATTTATTACTTAGGTTACCATGTCTGTCAACGTGACTATTATTCATAAGAATCATAAGTAGTAGGTACTAATAGATAGGTATTTAACTATTTAGTGACGTTTTGAACAACCCACTCAATTCTACCATTTTAAAAAAATCCCAAAATTAGCCCTTCCTATACGTCTAATTTGGCTGCCATGCCTACTATACTCGTAAGAACTTGACGCTTACTATAGGTATTTTGGTTCGTGTGATGTAAATATTGGAAACCAGTATTTCCACACAAAACATGTACTTTTTACAATCAGCATCATATGTATAACTGGTGGTAATTCCGAAGAGAAGGAACACAAACAAGTGAAGATATGATTAGGTACGTACTCGAGATTATTGACAAGCCTTCATACCGGTGGTTGACAATCAAAACTAAGTAACAAATAGCTACCTAGGTCCTAGCTAGGTACCTACTTGAAATAAAGCTCCTATCTCAGTTCTGATTCAATACAGACATTTATTGTATCAGAACTGAGATAGGAGCTTTATTTCAAGTAGGTACTTGTTGAGAGGCAGCTAAGAGTAATGACAGTTTTTATAGTGAGTTGTGCTTGTCAGCCGACGATACGAAAATAAATAAAAGTAATATTCACATTTTTGTTGAAGAGTATGGCCCGCATGAGGCCGGCGGAGCTCTCCTGCACCACGCTGAGCAGGAACGGCTCGCGGGCGTAGTCCAGGCCCACGTAGTTCTGGTGCACTGAACAAAATGTTTCACTTGAGTGTTTAAGGTCAGTGTGGTAAATCCGGCATACAGTAGAAACTAGAAACCGTTTATAGCGACCGATTATATTACGTCGTACTGACCGGAAGACGTACGTATGACGTATTTTGTTCAAAAGGAAGGCATATATGTAGTACTCTATAAGCCCACTATTTACAATTTTTTTTCATATTTTTTGGACCTAGACCTCACTTCACCAGTTGGGGAACTCGAAATTTTTTTTTTCTACTTTTTATTGTACCACTTTGTTGGCATGATTAATATGTACACCTGTAGGTACCAATTTGCAGATTTATAGCATTAACGGCTGCTGAGATATGCTGCGGACAGACGGACATGGCGAAACTATAAGGGTTGCGTTTTTGCCATTTTGGCTACGGAACCCTAAAAAGGTGATACCTACTTGTAATTAAAACAAAAAAGCCACAATCAATACAGTTTCCAAGATTCTTGAAACTTTTAGTATTTCCTTGATAGCCATTTTATAGCATATAATTCTTATTTGTAGGTATATTTTCGTTTATGTGTATTGTAATTTTTGCAGCGAATATATTTTTTTCTATTTCTAGTCTATATCCAATGAGTAGAAATAAAAGTTATTTTTTCCGGCGTCAATTGGACTGCTTGATAAGAAAAGCGAATGTTAAATGCAGCGTAAACTTGTCATTACGCAACCAAAAGTATAGTATCTTCGGAATATTATTCGGTTTTCTGTTAAACGATTAAGGCGCCTAATCCACATTGTGTTTGTATTGAAAAGGCGGAACGAAATCTATTGTCGTGAGCACACAACATTGTGGGCGGTAACAAAGGAAGTGTCAAAAACAAATGACGAGGCAAAATTTGTTACTCAAAACGTTACCCCTGTGATCCATTTGCCTGCCTGTCTGACAGGGACGGGGGTACAGCTTAGTAAGAACATTGTATACTCGTACCTATTTATCATGTAATTCATGTACACGGTAAAAACAGGTCACTTCAACTAAAACAAATTTCTTCAATGCTAAGCAAATATTTTTAATCTAAGAATATGATCCTCTCCCTATAGCCGTAAAAAAATATTTTCTTAAAAACAGATTAATTTACTCTCAGTATTTGCTTTTTATACCAAGATAGTATAACTTGAATACAAATAAACAAAAATCAAAATAAGAATGCTTTATCTAATTGCTTTAAAATTAGTTTACTTTACTTCAAGAATCATGTCACAACAATCAAGAATTTGTATCTTGCAAACAGAAAATTTTCTTGAATTAAACATTTTATGACTTTTTGTTATAAGACAAATCAGTGATCTTGGGCATAACGCCCATATATCTTATAATAAGCATTTTACTCTTGAAACCAGAATATAATTGAAGAAAAATGAATTTTTCAACTGAGAAATGCTACAGTCAGACCGGTACAAATATATTTTAAGATAATACGTTTTTGATTTGATTCCAGTAAATATGCTAAGAATTATATGTTTTCTCAAACAAAGATATCCTTTTTATCTGTGTAGTCATACAAGGTGAAATTTTATTGGTTAGTAAAATACGTTTAAGTGTAAGGATTTAGTATCGTGTTCCGGTTACAAAAAAGACGTTTTTTTTTTCTCGAACATGCAATTAAATATTGTCTTTACGTTCCTGAAAGTAGACTCGGAAGTATCGCTGTTAGGGCACAGTAACTCACTGGGATGGAAATGGAATTTCATAATACTTTTCAGGCCTAGGCCTGCAAAGTAACTTTTCGTTTCGACAACATTGTCATTATTTTTTAACCAACTTCAAAAAAAGGAGGAGGTTCTCAATTCGACTGAATTTTTTTTTTGTTGTATGTATGTTACCTGATATCTCCGAGAATAGTGAACCGATTCTAAAATTTCTTTTTGTGATCGAACGTGTATTACCCCGAGATGGTCCCATTGGCACCAAGTTGGGGTCTGATGATGGGATCCTGGAGAAATCGAGGGATCTCTTCAAATGTTACAGGTACATGTATGGCGCTTTTGGTAATTTTTATTAATTTACAAGAATTTGCATTCAGAAAGTGGGATTTGAGGAAACCAATGATGGAAACAAATCGGGAATCTTGGAGAAACCGGGTGAAGTCGGTTTTTTAAATTTTTAATTTGGTGATTATTTTGTATTTCTTTGTATGTTTGAGAAAAGCACTATACATGCCTCGGCGTGAAAACGGATTCCTACCGGTCCTATCCGGTATACCAACTTGGCCGGAAAACCTCATTTTTCCGACCTCTGATGTAATGTACTATTTCTCACAAAAAAATATTGATTTTCTGTGGAGCGTCGGCTAATATAAAAGACCTACCAAATAGTAAAATAAAAAAAAATCACGCGATACAAAAATTGATCTTTTTAATACAGATGGTGCCTTTTTTACGATCTAGTGCGAGAAGTGGCTCATTTTATGTCAGGTCCAAAACTTCAAAAACGTCGTACAAGACACGTGCAAAAGGAAATTCGTAGCTCGTGTCGATTTAAAACATCGCCACTCGTTTCGGATTTCATTTTTTTTGCACTTGTGTCGTAATGTATTATTTTGACCTAATTGGGAAACGATAGTGAACAAGCCCGCAAACGGAGAACAACCATTAAAATTTCACCTTGTATTGTAGACACTACTAGAGTGGTGACACCGTTGAATATATTCAGTGGCAATGCAGCAGTAATTTACGCTACACTGTTAATCCTAAGAGCATGAGGATGTAAACTGTATGTTGCTATACAAGTGCATACATTTTTAATAAGAATGAATTTAGGTACATCGTTAGGTTTTTGTCCGTTACTGTTGTTGAAACGGTATCCTACTCGTATAGTGTATATGTTTTAATAAAAAGCGTATCCTTTCGCAATAACTACAGACAGTATGTAATTAATAATTACAAAAAACCGGCCAAGAGCATGTCGAGCCATGCTCAACGTAGGGTTCCGTAGTTATTCAAAAACGGCTGTGCCGACTATGTTCAAAGTAAAGGCCATAGTCGGATTTTCATAGTAAGTCAGCCTTTAAATCAACCAGACTCTAGTATTTTTTTGTGAGTACCTCTTATGGTGAAGAATATTTCTGCTGAGTATCAACGTCCTATCGGTGACAGTTTTTGACTTATGTTTTTTTTTAGTTTTTTCTTTAATGTGTTGTATCTCAGGATGTATAAAAGCGAATTGCTTCAAATTTTGAAATAATGTTCTTTATTTAGATATGCATCGAATTTAAAAAAATGAATATCGATTGTCGTATAAAAAAAAGAAAAAAAAAGATCAAAAAAAATTTCATATTTTTTTTTGTGTACCTATGAAGTAGTGACACCTCTATTTTCTTTTTCTAATTATAGACCATACATTGGCCTACTAGTTGCCTAAGTATCAAAATTTTCCAAGCGGTACTTCTTACCAAAAATCGGCAATATGTGTGGTCAAGTTCTGCATTCAATCGGTGATTTTCAATGTAGTATACAAACTCTTCATTTATATTTGAGTTTTCTTATCAGGTTATCTTATTTAAGAGTAAATGCTAATGACAACTTAATGTCATCATGATGCAAGCTGTTTATTTCATTATTAATCGGCCGTTTATTATTAATTTTATTTGATATATATATATATATTCAAGAAATATATTATTTTTAATGAATATCTCATAAATAATATCGAATTACGCTAGTTAAAATAATAAACGGCCGATTAATAATGAAATAAACAGCTTGCATCATGATGACATTAAGTTGTCATTAGCATTTACTCTTAAATAAGATAACCTGATAAGAAAACTCAAATATAAATGAAGAGTTTGTATACTACATTGAAAATCACCGATTGAATGCAGAACTTGACCACACATATTGCCGATTTTTGGTAAGAAGTACCGCTTGGAAAATTTTGATACTTAGGCAACTAGTAGGCCAATGTATGGTCTATAATTAGAAAAAGAAAATAGAGGTGTCACTACTTCATAGGTACACAAAAAAAAATATGAAATTTTTTTTGATCTTTTTTTTTCTTTTTTTTATATGACAATCGATATTCATTTTTTTAAATTCGATGCATATCTAAATAAAGAACATTATTTCAAAATTTGAAGCAATTCGCTTTTATACATCCTGAGATACAACACATTAAAGAAAAAACTAAAAAAAATCATAAGTCAAAAACTGTCACCGATAGGACGTTGATACTCAGCAGAAATATTCTTCACCATAAGAGGTACTCACAAAAAAATACTAGAGTCTGGTTGATTTAAAGGCTGACTTACTATGAAAATCCGACTATGGCCTTTATTTAAAAAAAAATATTAGAAAAAAAATCTTCTTTTCAAATACATAATATTTTCAATTTATCCGAAAAATGTACCAATCTAAATAGTAAAACTCAGGATATACCTACATAAACGTGTCCTAACTTAGCAAGACGTTAAGTATTTTTTGTCCTTTTCGGTTTTATCAATATGTCTATGACCGAAAGGGACTAACAATACTTAACTAAGTTGGAGACATTTATGAATAAGGGGGATTGTCTTTATCGCTAGCTACATCAAAAAAAAATCATAAATAATATTCTACGAACCGTTTCGTCCATTGTGTCCTCATAGGAAATCGTGATATCACAGAGCTTAGGCACATTATTTTGTATTGAGGAAGTGTTTCGGAACAGTCCCTATTCATTTCTATCGGTGGAAAATTCCTTTGAATCCGAACGTCGCCTTTGAGCCCTCTCGAGTGGAAGGGCTCGTGACGCAAAAACCTTTCATTTTTTATGTTTTTGTTGTAATTTAATTTGTACGTATAAAACCGTATCCCTTTTCTGGCTCTGTATTTCATTTGTATACGACAGCAATGTTTGGATGTCCTTCCCTAATTGAAAGGATGAGGCACCACATATAGATAGTATTAGACGGATAAGTAATAATCGACGACTTTGACGTTCATGAATGAAGAGTAAACTGAAGGGTCCACAGAAAGAACATGTCTTACTTTAACCACCTTACTTTTAACAGAATAAGGTGTAAATTTGCCCTGATTTTTTAAAGCACTGGACATGTTTTTTTCCGTGGATCCTTCAACTAATGTAGTTCATTTCATTCATAATGATAACAATTATATTGTGGACGTTTTGGCAATAATCGTGAGTTGGGATGTTGAGGTTGGGTTAAACTGATTCGATTTCCATAGAAAAAACCGGTTAAGGGGCATAATTAAAACCGATGTTTTAGATTAAACTTAGCAAGTTGCGAGTTAGTTACCAAATATAGTATACTTACTTGTTTTTCATGTTATATTATTCATATTTGCTTTAGTTCTCACTTTGGAAAAATACAAAATGCGGTTTATTTACTCATACGGACGGATGGGCATCGACGCAGAACCTAATTGATTAAATTCCATTATGAGAGACGCCTAGAAACGATTGACGCCAAGGATATATTATATTTACATTTAGGCCTCGTTCCGTGTTAAGGGGACAGTTAAACGAATAGCATAATCTTGTTAATCAATAATCATATTTGATCATATGTAAACTCATGATCATACGGAAAATACAAGTACATAAATTAGGTAATAGTAAGATGGTTGAATCTGATCACTCTATTTTCAGATCATGTCTCGTAAAAGAATTGATCTATGGGTGAATCAACTTTTTTTTGTCTGTTATTGCCTTGATTACAGTCGCCTGAGTCACGCTGGTTTTATGCAAAATTATGCTACATAATTTATGCAAACATGCACAATTGCGGACAGCTCACGACCGATCTTTGTGGAACTCTCTGGGGGAGGCCTACGTCCAGCAGTGGACGTCAATTGGCTGATGATGATGATGATGATGCACAATTTCACATAGTCCATGTTTGTAGATGGCCCATCTATAAAAGGGTTCATTAACACCAGAAATATGCATGTTTGCATAGTTTAAGTAGCATACTTATGCTTAAAGCCAGCGTGACTCAGGCGACCGTAACCATGGTAATAACAGACAAACAATAAGTTGATTCACTCATTTACATTATATTTTGGACTATTTTATACATACTATATTTAAGAATCATTATATTGTGGTCTAAAATGTCAAATGCAAGAATATTTTACGGTGAGCATCTGGAAATTACATTAATTTAAACGCCCAATATGCAATTGAGTTTCCTCGCTGGTACACACATTCAAGTCAAAATACGTATCATCATCGTAAATACTGCGTAACGACATCGTAAAATATATTTTCGTATTATAAAGTTAAAGGTCACATGGGTCGTGTCAACATTGCTGCGTAGGTCTATTATCCACGTTAATTCGCCCTAAGGCTTTCCACAAAACAGAAACAGAAAAAGTCGTTTTGTGAGATTGCGTCGTATTTAGAACTATTGTGTTGAATCTATTTTTGTAAATGTTCAGAACACCACTCTAACTTGTTCTGAAACGGCGTATATGTAGTTACAATCATATAATTAGGATAGAAGAAACAAGTTTATTCATTTGTATGGCGGCCGAGCGTGTCAGATTTTGTACTGAAGTTGTTACTTGCTTATGATTTTAAATATGTCTCAGGCCCTTGAGTATTCATATTTTTTTTGTGTTGTAGTAATTAATATTACTTACTAGCATTATTAATGTTTTTGTTCACTTCAACTTACAAAATTTGACGCCCGAAAGCTGGAAGCTGTGATTAAAGACGGACAACTCAGTGGATTTCACAGTGCAATTTAATTCTGTGTAATACGAACGCTGTAACATATTTATTCAGAGGAATCCTTTGATACATATTTTTCACGTGAGTCGCAAGTTCTGCACGGTATTTGCATATTGACATTTTTACATTTATCAAGTGAAATGTTAAGTACAACCTTTCAAAGACGCTGAAGTCAGAATGTATGCATATCTACAGGGAATTATAGTAAAAGTAGCGAAATAATACTACTCACTTTTTCCGAGGAAGTACTTGAAGTACCACCGAGTCTGAAACTCGGGGTTTTCCAAAACCGGTGTATTGTGGGGTCCAAAAAGCTGAAAAGAATACAATTATTTAGTTCATAGTAGGTTTCTTACCGGTGCTAATATTTGAGGCTTGGGTTAGTTGCAAAAAAATGTAATGAAAACAAGATAGAACCTTTAATGAAAACGAAATCTAACGTCATAATTTTTGTGTTACGAAGTTACGTTTGGCAATGAAAAGAGAATGAGCGAACAACAATACGCGCCTACATTTTTTTAAATTGTCATTTTTTCCTACTGCTATAGGATGTTGGACAGAGTACACGAATTATAATCAGTATGACTAACTTTCGTAACACTATTCTGCTGTGTGTTATTATATTATAATAGCTTATCCATGAGATGCATTAAATCCAAGTTACGTGACAACTGAATCCGCAAACTTATATAAAGCCGGGATTACACCTGCACCTGTCAGCTCTTACGTAAGCTATAGGGACGGAGCTATATTAAGGAGTGGGAGGTGAATATCACTATCTCATTCCTTAGTATAGCTACGTCCCTACAACTTACGTAAGAGCTCACTACTGGTGTTTAGGCCAGCCGTACACCTGTAAGTACCCTATAACTTATTCCATAATCACGCACTTTTAAAACGCAATCTAGGATTTATTACGAACTTAAAACCTCAAACCTTGGGATCACATACATTTTTAGTTAAAATTTAGTTTAGTTTTTAGTTAAAGTTTCAAGATATGTGTCGTTCACGTCAAATGTTATGGAAAGTGTTTATTTTTCTTTTAGGTTCTACCGACGATTGCTTAGTTCACCAAGGTGTTTATAAAATAATTCAAATAGACGGACGTGTTCTTATTTAGCACGCAGCTCCAGTTAACCGTAATAACCATAAAAATAAAATTTTACTAGGTACCGAATACAACATAATCTATCGTATAAATGTTAGCTGTTCTTTTCTTTTGTGTCCCAGGGAAAAGAATAGTGATAATGTTTATATCTGACGGAAATATTTATCCGGGGATTATGAATCAGGCCGTTAGAATATCCCATGCTATGAATAAACTGTTTGTATTTAGACTTCATCACCACAATCATTTACGGTTATTTTTAAAACAATTACCTATTCAATATCTTGCTAAACTCAACGAACTGTGACTTTAAATCAAAATGTTAAATATTTGCTTAAACATTCCTTTTGCAAATTCGGCTCTTAAAATTGCCTTTTGAAGCCTTACTTACCGGAGATATCAAGCCCAATCTGTTGGGCAAACTTACTTAGTCGAATTGCTACGTTTATTGGCAAAATGGTGAATTTATGGCGCTAAATTTGGCACCGTAATATTGGCAGCAACGACCTTTCTATACGACTGAAAAAAGGAATGCAGTTTCACTGCTTCAACATCATCATTATATCAGCCGGAATACGTCTGCTGAACAAAGTTCTCCCCCAAATATTGCCACAATGACCGTTCCTGCGGCTGTTATGTCCAACTTCGAGAAAGATCGTCGAATCCGACTCGATTAGGCAGCATTCGAGAAGCTACGACACTTTTGTTCGTCCAACATGTTCAGCAGTGGACGTCTTTCGGCTGATATGATCATGATGATGTCAAGTATGATGTATAATGTAATATTCTTGTCATTCACCACACTCATTATTAACAGTCTTAAAAAGTTCAAGGATACATAGACACAAACGTATTCATTAACCATCTACATTAACTATCACGTATCATTATTATCATTAATCATGTATTTTATTAGAAGTTTAAATTTTACCTTTAGCTATATAGCTTTTACTAGCCTTCTGAAGCCAGCCGCCCGTACCATTCGCGAGGACTGGTTTCGAAAAATAATAGCGCAATTAAAAAAAAAGTACTTGTCCTATAAATACTTATTGTACGAAAATAGGCTTAAAAAACATGCAACTATCAGAATATGCAGTTAATAACAAGCATAATGGCCGCAGGCCGCATGCTATCTGACATTTCACTTTTAAATGGAGGACCGGAGCTCGCATGAAAATGCATTTTCAAATAACACTGCATTTAAATCTATAATTTTATCGTAGGATTCAGATGCAGTGGAAAAAAAGATACTGTATTAGATACTGATAAATAATATTAACATAACCGATCTTCTACATATTTATTTGAATAAGTAATGTTTAATATTTTACATATAATTTAGATTAATTTTATACTGATGGTATGGTAAAAGGAGAATGTATCTATACAAGCGTTAACAATATTATTCCTAAGTAAGTAGTTATTGTTTTTTAAATTTTAAGTTTTTTATTAATGTAAATGTATATCTATATAAATTATAAATATAATACATTCAATTAATAATTAACTTACAGTTGAATAATTGTTAATTGATCTTTTGTAAACAATGAAGTACCTATTTGATTTGAAATTAAAATTGTATACTACGATGATAATACAAGATTTATACTACATTATATTATAAGTAACGGATATGGAGGTGACGTAGGGAGGCGAACATTTATTTTGAATTCAGTAATTACAAGCATTGTTCCTACATGTTTTATTTTAGTTTTCAATATTTTTTAAGCAAAAGTGTGATGAATAACATTATTTAAAGAATATCACGAAATGCAAGAATGTTACAAACTCGTGTCAACAATCTTCGGCTTTGCCATCGGGTTTGAAAGCACACTCATGTGCAATATCCCACTTACATCCGGAGACACAACGTACCTACTATTCCAGAACCAGAGCTGAATTAACGTTAGGTAATCGTGACCCAATAACGTTCAATTTAGTGCTTCTCCCGTGATTCGATCGAGTCTTCGGGATTATGTTTATTTCCTCTAGCGGATCTCGGTTCTCGGCTGCCTTCGGGCGTCATTTGTTTACATGCATGGCGTATGTTCGGCACTTTTATTAGATTTTCTGTGTATCTGAAGTACTTATCTAAGGGCTGATATATCAATCCTCAGTTAACGGTATCTTTTTCTGTCAAGACCCGTGAGAATGACAGTGATCATTTTAATTAACGGATACTTTCACCTGAAGATTAAAAAATCACCCCATCTGTGATCAATACAGACTTAAGTGTTGACTCTTAGTCAAACTACCCACTTTGTCGCTTACCATCAAAATGGAATTTGTTTATTTATACATATCTCTATATGACGTATCTGTTTAAGCGTCCGGTCAGCGATAAAGTAGGCCATTTTCTTTTTTGTACATTCACGGTCAAATAATACGAGTTAGGTGTGTTGTAATGTTTGAATGATAAGTGCAAAATGTTATCCATTATAAATACCTAATAGGAAAATGTATTGAAATTTCACTGAGTCAAACATGTACTTTTATCATCAAATAACGCTTAGCGGCGCAAATATTCAACCATAGGCAATGGTTTCATATTTGAGCCGTTTGCAGTGGAGACCTTAGGATCCTGGGGCGATAGCGCCCACAGGGTCTTCAAAGAGGTGAGGCAGAAGCTGTACGATCTGAAGCGTGACCAGAAGGCTGGTTCGTATCTAGCACAGCGGATCAGCATTGCCATTCAACGTGGCAATGCTGCCAGCCTTCTGGGCACGCTATACCGGTTGACAGTGATCTGGGACAATTTTTTTATTTATAATTTAGTAGTATTGTATTTCCGTAAGTTTATTTTAAGAAATAAAA
>JALPQI010024870.1:0-18480 GCA_025490895.1 Thaumatotibia leucotreta
TATAACACATATAATATTAATGCTGTAAAAATAAATTGTGAACAAAAAACGAATACAAAATCTTTAAACAGCTCCCCTGTAAAAAGTAAATTTTTGACTTGTGTCGCTTTTGTATTTAATGGACGATATATTATATAGTTATTTGTTTTACTAGGGAGCAAAGTGATTGTTTAACTCTCGTGCAAATATTGACACCCGAGCAAGCAAAAGATTCCAGAATTTGAACCACGAGCGCAGCGAGTGGTTCATAAAATGGAATCTTGAGCGATGCGAGGGTTTTAAGGCACGAGAGTTGAACAAGCTTTGCTGCCGAGTGAAACACAACATTTTTCACCACATTAAAGCGAGGAAACATGCGAAATAAAACTCAAACATTAGAATTAGAAGGTATTTATTTGCAAGTGCTCAACTTCCAAAAAATAAACAAATAACAAATAATAAAACAATAAACACAAATATTTATCTTGGCGTGGCTTGCAATTTTAAAAGAAAAAATATTCGGATGCGTTCTGAAATTTGCATAGTGAAAACATTTTCATTTTCCTATTGTTTTTATTTGTCGTATTTTTAGAACTTTTAAGTAAAAGCCTTTTACAACAAAATGTGGTATTTAATTTGGATTTTAGCATATTGAATATAATATTATGACTTTTCGAACACGTACTGTTTAGTTCAAACGTCAAAAAGCTTATTGCACTCTCAGGCGTATAAGTTATTGCTTTAGTCTATCCAGAAGATTAAAAAAAATACTTTAACCTCTAGAGATTAAAACACAGTTTTGCGCTCTGAAATTGAAGGACAAACAGCGTGTTTACGAGCAGTGTGGTGAAAAATTATAAAGCCCATCTGATGGTAGCTTCGGTAGCTTTTCACCCTGGCAATTCCGAAAGGCTGATAATGTGATAAAACCAGGCGCTGGCCCAGGATTTCGTTAAGGGGTGGGGGGGGGGGGGGTCATTTTCTTCCGAAGTTTACATAAAGATATACCGAACCGGAATCATACCTATAATCTGTTTGGTTTGGTGTTTAAAAAAAGGTAAACAATCTCGCAGTAAGTATCTATCTTTTTATTGAAGAATGCATATAAAAATCCAAACTAGGTACTTAATGAATCAAAAACAATGTAAATCACTGTATTTCCTTGTTATATTATGTATATTTGCTAAAACTTATTTTCTACTCGTAGTTTTCAATAAAAATATACTGCAAGATTGTTTACCTTTTTTTAAACACCTAACCAAACAGTATAGGTACTGTGTCATAAGGAAGGGGGGCATAGTACTTGGGATAGTTTAAGTTATCATTACACAATTGCTTTCCAGCTACCTTCTCGACGAACGCATGCCGCTAACTACTCTTACTGATGAAAGCCTGACACCAGGCCGACCTCCAGCTCTCACACAGAGGACTATAGGAATGTACCTACAACCGCTCACCAGGGAACTAACTATGTGCCCGCCAAGGTTAAATTACTTTAGTTAAAAATAATAAATAAATTACGTGGAAAATTCTTACAGAAGTCGAGCTACTCCCATTATAAGCTCTATTAAGGTGATGTGGGGGGTACAAGTACATATGAAATTATATAAGGTCGAAATATATAGTTACGCCTGGAATCCATACACTCAAAAAGCAAAATTTGTTTATAGGTAATAGGTAACTACAGTATCATAATTCAAAAAGCTATTTGACTATCTGGAGGTAACTACTTGACTATATAAGGTCTTAATTTATTAGATGCAGATATTTTAACACATGATACTTTACATTAAAATAATTAACTTTAAATATAAATTAAGAAATCTTTTCATGTGACTTTTTTATTTCATTTTCCTAACAAAAAAAATAATTATAATTTCGTCAAGAAAAAATCATCATGTGCATTATCCACAGAACTAAGATGACAAAGAATGATCGACAACGATTAAAAGCATAACCAAAAACGAAACGCAAGTGTGTGCGTAAATTTGTCTATGTGTGGTCAGGAATAGGGTTGCCTATTACAACAGAGCAATTATCTATCGATGTTTGACTGTTATATCGACAACATGGCTTTTTTTATCTTCTTTTTTTGCTATAAGTTTTATAGTACAATGTGAATTGAGGGTGTCGAATTATAAATTGCAAACGTGTGTGAACTTAGCATCTGGCAAATCCCTTAAATTTAACAGAAATAATAAAAATCGTATATTATCAAAAAAATCTCACAAAACATACTAAGGGCCTTCAAGTTCGTTAAATACACATTCGTACTTAAAATCTGAGAATATGACGGCATTGTAATGTAATAGACTGATTAGGTATGTTTATCGAACGAATATGGATATTGGTAGTTCAACATTTAGTCAAGCTCTAGCGTAGCGTGACCATTTATATTTTTACACAAAATATCCTTTAATATTAACTACTATGATAAATTATTAGCGCACAGTGATAGGACAACTAACAATTAATGCTAGAAAGTGATAACTTACACGATTTATGCTACTAAATCGACAAAATATCGTTTGAAAACAATCAACCGGCAAATCATATTTACCTGTGAAACAAGTGTTACTTGCCGTCGTTTCTTCGGTGGGTAACAGGGCAATCCTTTACACTACACGATACCATATCGGTTTAATCATTTGTGTATATTGACTTCTTACTAGAATTAAATATAAAATCACTTTTAAATAACAGTCTCCGTCAAGAAGGCTGATACGGCTGATATGTCACTTCGAAAGTGGGTACGCTTTTGGGATTGTTTTCTATCTCTTTTGCACTCGTGTAAAAGTCGTATGACTGGTGGCTTCCCTTTCACACGCTTCCTTTCTCTATTAAGCGCTAGCGCGGATTCTAACTTTATGGCATTATCACAGTCATGTCACAATAACACTCTGTCTGTCACATAAAGTTAGAATCCGCGCTAGCGCTTAATAGAGAAAGGAAGCGTGTGAAAGGGAAGCCACCAGTTATATGAGTATTACACGAGTGCGAAAAAGATAGACGACAATGCCAAAAGCATAACCACTTTCGAAGTGACATATCAGCCGTATCAGCCTGGTCGACGGAGATTGATATTTTAAAAGTGATTTTATAATTAAAACTTAATAAGAACGAATTTATACAGATCATGAAATCAATATGGTGTCGTGTTGTGTAAATGATTGCCTTGTTTCCCACTACAGAAATAACGACAAACACTCGTTTCACAGGTAAATATGATGTGCCGGTTGATTGTTTTCAAAGGATATTTTGTCTATTTAGTAGCATTAATTGTGTGAATTATCAAATTGTAGCATTAATTGTTAGTTGTTCTATCACTGTGAGCTAATAATTTATCACAATAGTTAATATTACAGGATATTTTGTGTAAAAATATAAATTGTTACGCTACGCTAGAGCTCGACTAAATATTGAACTACCAATATCGATATTTGTTCGATAAACGTACCCAATCAGTCTATTTCTTACAATGCTGTCATGATACTAGATTTTGAACACAAATGTGTATTTAAATAACTTACAGGACCTTATTATGTTTTGTGTTATATTATATATTAGTGTGTTTTTTCCATTAACTTTAAGTGAAGTTATGTAGTTTACATATAATTAATTTCTCCTAGAAACTAGTGGCTTAATTCTTACTATTATTGAATGAATAAGAATAGTACATTACTGCAGAAGTCGGGATACGAGGGTTTTCAGGCCGAATACGTATTTGTATATCAGTAGGTACAGTCGAGTTCATAAATATATGAGCATAGAAAAGTACATATGCATCTGAACAGATTCACCAATCAAAAATATGTGTGCATATACCCTGTCATATTAATCTGAACATGTGTCTCATTAATGTGTACCTAATCATCTGAAACACAAAACTTTTTCCTTATATTTTGACAGTCATAGAAAAGAGTACCGTACTGTCAAACTATACTTTTCTCTCTTTTACTTTACGTATGATGTCATAGAAGTGTCATTAGTATTTGCTTGCGGCTTTTTAGTCTTTTTACCCATTTATTTGCAGCACGCTGAGCCCTTATTTCCCGACCTCTCCAGTAATAACTCCTCTCCAGTGACTTCTGTTTTTCCCATGTAACCTGTCCAATTTAACGGAAATAAAAAACACCGTGTATGCAAGAATAGTTGCTCTTATAAAGTTTAATGGTTATTTGTTATACGAGGGTACACATAAATTTGTTTTTTACCTGCGAGTGGTAACATGGTCGAGAGAAGGGATTCTATTATTGGACGAGCGAAGTGAGTTATTCTAAAATTGAATCCTGAACGTGGCGAGTGTTTCAACCAGGAAACTCTCGCCACGTTCTCTGCTTCTGGTTAACTTTGGGCGGAACTTCCATTTTATATTAGACATCCGCTTCGATTCCGATTCTATTATTTTTAAAACAGAACTTATATCGGATGTAGAGTCTAGAGCGACGTTTTAGGCATATCAATAGTAACAAAAATATTACCCATCTCGTTCTGTTGTATTTGTATAGTTGCGTTTCGTATATTAGCCCATGTTGGGCCAACATGGAGAGCAAGTAACTATATTAATTTAATTCCTCGCAAATGTGACGAAAAACATTGTATAGTGTAACATGGTATAGGTGGACCAGAATCTCATGGCAAATGGGGAAATAAAAATTTATAGAGGGTAATACTAGGGAATTTGGACGAAACAGCGGCCCTACCGCGATAACGAAATTCGTAAATTCCGAGGATTTGTCTCTCAGACTCTATTGACGCCTTCGTTCGAGTGACAGAGAAAATCCTCGAAATACCTTACCTTATGCCAGAGGCTTAGGTAAGTTCACACTCGTTCGCAATTTCTTATTCAATACCCTTAATTCACATTATACTATTATTGTGTTCGTTTTGACAGCTGTTCAAAATTTAACTTTTCGTATGCTTAAGTACAGCAGATCTGCTCCAGTACAATTGACTTTATGAAATAGCCGTCAAAGTTAAAACTTGTTTGAATTGCTTGACGCTAACGCATACTAAAGGTTAAACCTAATAGCAAAATAACTAAGATAATGAATATCTATGATAATTACATGTTGTCGATAAAACAGTCGGACATCGATAGATAGTTGGTCTGTTGTGACAGGCAACCCTATTCCTGACCACACATAGACAAATGTACGCACACACTGGCGTTTCGTTTTTGGTTATGCTTTTAATCGTTGTCAATCGTTCTTTGTCATCTTAGTTCTGTGGTCTGTCATGTCATCAAACGACACAATCCAACGGAAAATAACATGACATTGACAATCAAGTATTTAATTTATCGACGTGAAGTGGCCAGTTCCAGTTAAGTGGTATACGTAAAAGAGGTACTAGAATCTGTTCAATGAGTTTTCATTTAATAATCACATTAACAGGGTGTTTTTACGTAGCAAATTTGTTTTCCGTTTTCTCCAAAAAAACAACGTAAAAGCTATAATGTTTCACTGTTTAATATACTCCAGAGACCGAGTACTATCAGCTGTAAAAATATCTGCATCTAATAAATTAGGATCTTATATAGTCCAGGGCATAAATGTTTATACACTTTTGGAGCAAAGCCCTGAAATTGTATAAATATGTATATTATTTATGTTTTTAACTGCACAAAAGCTTATTAATCTAGTACTAAGCACTTATAGAATTTAGTTTTATTTAGGCCAACGATTGAGGAGCTGCCAGAAGCTGTGAAGGACCAAATGGTGATGATGGACAAAGCTTTCTGGGTAGACAAGCCAGGCGGCAACGCATACACTCTCCATGACGCCTACTACGAATACGGCATGGCTACAGAAATAATCAAACCAGGTGAGACACCTACCTATACGGTGCGCTAGTAGATTCCGAAATAAATTAAACAAACCACGCACGCACGCACTTTTAGAACACAATTTCCGTCTCATCCTAACTTAAAATCCTTAAAATATTTACTTATTAGTATTGACAATATTTACACACAATAAATCTACGAACGTTTTTCACGATATGTGTCGCATACAACAAATTCTACTGAAAGTCAGCCATATTTATTTACATTTTTTTCAGATTCTACTGGCGTAAGGTATAAGTAGTTGACTGTAGATAACGCTGGCGTAGTGCAACATAATGATAATGACTTATGTACCTAAGTACCAGAAACGCTCAGAAGCTATGGTGTTATATTATTATATCGAGAACCGTGTAATAATATGATTATAATTCCGATCCTTATCGCCATCGCTTACTAAGCATATTCTCCTTTTTAAGTAGTTGGTGGCTCTTTAGGATACATACGCTCGCACGGCAATATCAAGCCCAAGAAATGAACTCAATATAATTATGCCATTGAGAGCTCCTGAGATAAATAAACTTTATCTACACAAATATCGTTAAGTGCCCTAAATGCGTTCAGAAACAATAGACAATGACCAGCATTACCCACCATCAGAACTTGGCACATACATAAAGTTAACATTATACATATACGATTTTTCCGGTGGTTATGAGTTTTAAATTTGGAACAGCTGTCAGATTCAAGTGGGGTGTCTATTCTGGTATCTATAGATATTCAGCCAGTAATCGACACAAAAAGTTAATTCAGTATGTTTTTTAGTTACAATCGGACGATATTTTCATATCGAGTGACACAAGATTAGGGACATCACTCGATTGTCTATCATTTAAAAAAAACAGAGATTCAAATCGCTGCCATTCCGAGCAGCTGTCTTTTGTTTATTGGCTTACTACTACAAGTGAACAATTGTGAAAAAAATTGAATACTTTGTGATAATACTAATAATTACCTTGATAATGAGTGGCAGTGACTCGGATAACGATATGAGCACTCCGCCGGACATATTCAATGCAGCTGTGACCGCAACTAAGAACCTGTTGCCGCAAAAGTAGAGAGCCAAGTATGAGAAAGCTTTGTTTCTGAACGCATCTTAGAGCACTTATGATATGTGTGTAGATAAGGTGCATTCATCCTTACTTGTCTTATCATGTAAACAAACACTTTTTGAAAACATTATCACACTTTTCTCTGCAATCACACATTAATCATCACGTCAAATGTTGTTGCATACTTAATTAAACTCGCAAAGTATTATAATCACTCAAAAAAGCACTGAAAAATATCATTTCTGTAAAGATTTTCGTCAATAAATGCTGTTTCGGTCGGATAACTTTAAAAACATCTGACATTGATGTGACATTGCGATGTCTAGATTGTCTATGTACCATAATGTTGGCATGTCAATATATCGATATTAATACTTAAAGTACAACTCGAAAAAAGCGCGGGAAACGTCGGTCTAGGCGGGTGTTTTATTTGGCTTTGAATTTTGAAAATTTATTTTAACTAGTTTAAAAGATCAGATTTGTATAATAGTTTGTATAATATTTCATTACTTATTTCTATTTATTAATTTAAGTGTATATAATCATCGATAGCTGGTAAGTTTCATTTTTATTCATCCATGGACCCTCCTGACGACCCAGGCGGGGGCCCGCCTGATGTCGGCTTCAATGTAACTGTTGATAATAGTTTTTCTAAACTACCTGATGAATCCAGCATGGATACTGACGGTTCTATGCGGGATGGAGAGCGTGCTGAACGTAAAAGGATGCGAGCTTTGCGCCATAAACTTTGCAAACACTGCAATAAGCGTCGTAGGAAGCATGACCCTTCGCGACAACAAAAGCCAACGGATTGTAACTGTAATGAGGCCGTTGATTCTACCGAGTCTGAATTTAGTAAAATAAGGGATAACATTTTTATTCAACCAGTTCTTCCAGCCATTCCACAAACTACCCCATCTCCCTCACAAAGTCCCATAAATGTTAATGTAGCTTCTGCCCTGCAAACACAGATCAGTATAGATAGCTAACGGTGGCATGGAACATGTCGCAGCGTTATGGCCGATAGGCCTTTATAGTGTGACAGATGCGCGCCCTATGAGCCAGTCGCAACTTACCCGCGACTGCAGGATGAGCTCGGACATATCCGCAAAATGCCGAATTGTGCCGTTATTTCTTGTAAAAATAGGAGTGTAAATAAACATTTCAAGGACTATTGAGTCTAGTACCACATGAAAGTATTGATTTTTTTAGTTATTAGTTGACAAAACCACGTATTTTTACAAATAATATATAACAACAAACCGCTGACATAAATGTCATAATGATTTTACTTGGGCGTACCAATTGGTTGATCTATTCAGTGACAAATTGTATGTGCGTTTTACATTGACGGCTTAGAATAGCAAGCAAGTTGCAATTTGGTAAGTGACCGTGCAATGTATCCAATTGCTAGCGACATTCACAACCGTCCTGTCATTTCTTGGTACGGCCGCTGCGAGCAGGCCGCGAACTAGAGGTACGACTGACCGTGCCGATGACAAATAGGGTCGATAAATTGTTGATGTATTTGATTATATTCAATTTTTCTTTCATATTTTGACCTTTGTATTAATATCTTATCTTCATAAAGGTAAAACAATATAATATAGATTATATCGCGTATTACATTATTTTGAGCCTTTTACAATAACTGTTGTCAAAGGTTGAAATTGTTTTATTTAAATATGTGACCATCGCGGAAACGGCTGATAACATTATATTTATTATGGGTACAACCGTCTAAATAATTATTTGTTCATGTGATTCCCAGCCACGATTAAGATAATGTCGTTAATAAATTGCTTTGTTCATATTCAAATATATGTTTATAATTGACATTCTGTAGTTTATTATTTACAAACCAGATCCGACACGAAAGTAAGAAAAAAGTTTTCTAATTTATTATTAAACGACATAAAATGAAAACAAACAATATAAGGACTTAACTTAACTACCTATAAATAAAAAAATTGGCCTAAATCGCCGTCAGTGGGCAAGGTACCCAGAAGGCTGGCCGCATTCCCCCGTTGTATAGCTATACTTAAACGCTGTGCAAGGTACTGGCCAGCCCTCTGGTCGCCTTAGGTCTCTCTTAGGCGAGCCGCTAGATCTTTAAAAAGTCCATGTGCACTTGGCCCCCATGGCCCCAAGGTCTCCACACCAAACGCCGCAAATATGTAGCTGGTTCCTAAAGCAGCATATTTGCGGCGCTTGAGACTTTCGGCTAATGATGCCGCGGCACCAGCAGCAACGTCGGTGACCGAAACTTGGGACGGCGCCAGAGTGTCAACGCAGGTGGCGTCCCAAACTAGCGGCCGGCCCATGCTCCAGGGCACCAGCGTCATTCCGTCAGGCCTCTTGCCGTCGTCCCTGGCCAGACCGTTGGGCTCTAGGACGGCCGGTATCCGGTATTTTCGCGCTAACAAGGGCGCTACGGAGAACAAAATGTTTATAAAGATTAGATACATCGTCCAATGCGATATTTTAATCTGTATTTATTTCTTATTAAATGATAGATCGATTTTAATGTTTTTCTTAATATTCCGGCCTTATCAAATATCTATGGATAATAATTTATCGACGTAGCCTCCTCTCTAGTGCCCGCATCATATGGTAGCGCTTTAGCCAATCACAGCGTGGCAAAGGCCCGACCTCGGAGACACCGAGACTCATTACAATTTCGCTTCGTTACAAATCTCTCTCTTTCATATATCTATGCCTGCAAACCACCTCAAGTCCCTCTCAAAGTACTATTCCAGCAACACAAGATTCACAAATTATAAACCCATCCCAATCATCAAGCAGAACTCTCTATGAGTCTTATGACATACAACCATTCACAGTACATATTCAAAAAATAGCATCCTCAGAGTCCGACAATCCAACCCTTCACCCAGTGCAATTTGGTTATTTTGCTAAGAAAAGTGGTTTTAAAAATATAGTGAACGGTAGCGTGAAACGCATAGGTAGGAACAGACTTACAATGGCCTTTACAAATTATAAAGATGCCAATGACTTTCTCAGTAGTCAGTACTTGGCCACTAATAATTACAAAGCTTTTATTCCATCATTTAGTGTAACCCGAATAGGTCTTGTGCGTGGTATACCTACAGAGTGGACTCCGGAAGAAATTGTGGAGAATATTTCGGTGCCAGTTGGTTGTGGTAAAATATTAAAAGTAAGAAGGCTGAATTACAAGGTTCGCTTCAGCTCGCCTCCAGAGTGGAAGCCATCGCAAACAGTAGTGCTGACTTTTGATGGACAGGTTTTACCCAAACGTATTTTTATGTGCTACAATGCGATAACTGTAGACCTATACTCATACCCAACAATTCAGTGCTATAAATGCTGTCGTTTTGGACACACCAAACTTAAATGCAACTCGCGTCCCCGTTGTTTCAAGTGTGGTGAAGGCCACGCTGGAGATACTTGCTCTGTAGAGGAGGATTCTGTTCGTTGTTGTTTATGTTCTGGCAACCATTATGCTACTAACAAAATATGTCCTGAATTTGAAAGACAAACCAAAATTAAGTCATATATGGCACAAAACTGTGTCTCTTATGCTGAAGCAAATAGAGTATATGAACCAGTGTCAAAGTCGTTTGCTGAAATAGCTAGAACTCCTCAGACAAGTTCTCCACGGGCATTTTTGGCGCCGCCTTCCCCATCGTCATCCAACCATCCGTCTACACCTATTAGGTCATATAAAAAAACAATTTTCATGAAACCTTCAGTAGCTCCAAAAGTAATTAGAGGCTATAATAAAGCAGAACACAACAATATCATAAGAGATTATGATGCACCGGCACCCGCCAATGGTGTAGCATTGTCTCAATCTTGCAAATCAGATGAACCCGTATACACTATCTCCGATATAATTACTCTTCTAGCCGAACTTAATAACAAAAATAACATGTCTTCCTCCAATTCTTCAACCGTACAACGTCGCCCATCTATTATTGACACTCTTAAGGACTTTAACTCCAATTATGGCTCTCAGCCACGAAGTAATAATTCAGTGGAATTGCCGCAGCGCAATATCCAATAAAAGTGACTTGTTCCACTTGCTTAATAAGTATGAACCCCTTATTGTTGTCCTGTCGGAGACATGGCTTAGGCCGGAGTCTGTGTTACGGATTCCGGGTTATGTCATTCTCCGACATGACAGGTCTGACGGCTATGGCGGTGTGGCCATAGTAGTCAGGGATACCATACCATTTTCTTCTTTTCCCCTTCCTGTTTTTAGCGACGACATATCTGTCATTGCTGCACTTGTAAATAATATTTGTATAGTTTCCATTTATTTTTCTCGCCCAAATGTAAATATTTTTTCCCAATTAAACCGTTTATTTTCTGCTCTACCAAAACCATTCTTAATATTAGGAGATTTTAATTACCAACATCAGTCTTGGGGTAGCTCTAATTCGAATTGGTTTGGGGAGCAATTGCTAGATTTAATTGATACACATAGTATATGTATTTTAAACACGGGTTTGCCAACCAGACAGACTGACCCGGCCCAAGGAGCCAGTGCGCCGGACTTATCTTTATGTTCTACAGATTTGGCTTCTATTCTATATTGGGAACCCCTTCTGTCTTCTTATGGGAGCGATCATTATCCTATTTTAATAACCTTACCCTTTTCGAAGTTTGCTACTGAGCCTCAACCGCCTCGTGTTAAATATAACATAAATAATACGGACTGGGAGATTTATTGTCGAGCAGTAGAAAACAAGTTATCAGCTTGTCATATGGGAAATGATCAAATTTCTGCTGACTCCTTTTCTAAAATACTCATAGAGGCTGCTGACGAGACTATAACTAAAAATTCTGCTAAAAAACGCCATATTCCGTCCCCTCCTTGGTGGGATCATGATTGTACAGTAGCGATTAAAACAAGAAAAGGTGCAGAAAAGAAATACTGCGCAGAGATGACTACTGAAAATTTCGAACTTTATTTACAGTCTGTACGAGAATGTAAGAAATTATTTAAGAAAAAGAAATTTGAAGGGTGGCGATCTTTTTGCACAAACATTAATCCAAACGTCAGTCCGTCTGAGGTCTGGCGTAACATACGTAGATTTAGATCTGTATATAATAGCCCCTCCCCGAAAATGTCTGTTTCATTAGCAGACCAGTTTATGGATCGACTCGCTCCCCCATCTGCCTCTCCCCATAATCCTGTAACCTCTAACATTCCTCTCTGCATTTCCGATAATCTTTCTGGACTTAATGCTCCCTTTTCCCTGCTTGAACTTAAAGGAATTTTAGGACGCTTAAAAGACACAACTCCTGGTGAAGATTCAATACCATACTCGTTTATCAAAAATCTTAACGATAAAGTCCTTCTCATTTATTTAAAAGTTATCAACGCGATTATGATCTCGGGATGCATACCTCTGGCATGGAAAACTCAAACGGTTATTCCTATACTTAAGCCAAACAAACCACCCAGCGAGCCGTCCTCATACCGCCCTATTATTCTCTCGTCGGTGTTGATCAAGGTTGCGGAACATTTAGTGAAAAATCGCCTCGAATGGTTTGTTGAAAGTCGTAATCTCCTAGCAAATTCTCAGTTTGGCTTTAGGAAAAGCAAGAGCACTTTAGACAGTCTTAGTATCTTTACTACGGACATCAGAATTGCTTTTTCTAAAAATCATTCTGTAGTCGCAGCTTTCTTAGATATCAGCTCAGCTTATGATAATGTTTTAATACCTGTTCTTAAAGAAAAACTTATCGATCTGAATATACCCATTGTTCTAACAAATTTTATAATTAATATTCTTAATGAGAGACATATAAAACTTTCGATTGATAATGTTTCGTTCATCAGAACTGTATGGAGAGGTTTACCTCAGGGGTCGGTTCTTAGCCCGTTATTATACAATATTTATACGCATGACTTAGAACTTAGCTTGAGTGGATCAGCCGATGTATTACAATACGCAGACGATTTACTAATATATAAGTCCGGCCCATCGATTGAATCTAATTGCCGTTCATTAACATCTACACTCTGTTTGTTAGAATCCTGGCTGGACCGTAATGGTTTAGAGTTATCCGTATCAAAAAGTAAGGCTGTTTTATTTTCTAGAATGCGCAGACCTCCTCCAATTGACATCAAGTATAGTAATGCTTCTATCCCTTCTGCTAACTCGGTTAAATTCCTTGGAGTCACATTAGACTCGAAGCTTACTGGTCTGCCACATTGTGAAACTATTATTGCTAAATGTGAGCGTAATTTAAATATTTTGAGATGTCTAGCAGGTGTATGGTGGGGTGCTCACCCCCTTTCTTTAAAATTAATTTATAATGCCTTAATCAAAAGTGTTCTCGACTACGGTACATTTTTACTAGAACCGGGTAGTGTCATTGCTTTTAAAAAAATAGACAGCATTCAATATAAGGCATTAAGAATAATTTTAGGAGCCATGAAATCGTCCCCAATAAATTGCATGCAAGTTGAATGTGTGGAACCACCTCTGAATTTAAGGCGACAATTTTTAGCAGATAAATTCTTATTCCGTTCTGTCCAATTTTCTAATCATCCTCTATTAAATAAACTATCGGATCTTTCCAATCTCACTACAACATGTAATTATTGGCGAAACAAAGAAAAGCCTTGTCTTATCAAAAGTATAAAGAAATTTGAAGCGATTGAAGCTCCTACTTACCAAACCAAAGTTGCTCCTTTGTTTAACTCAAGTTATGACTGCCTTACCTTACACCCTGATATACACCTAAACATGGGTATTAATACATCTGACCACCATCAAAAATTAACTTTTAATTTTGTTGTAGATACTAAGTGGCCCCAATGGCACCGAATATTTACAGATGCTTCCAAACACTCAACTAATGGCTGTGTTGGGGTAGGTCTATACCACTCGCAATACAATATTCATCAAAAGATAAAACTCCCCCCCGAATCCTCAGTATTCACAGGGGAATGTTTCGGACTTTTAAAAGCTGTTGAATATGTTTTGCTATTTAAATTAAATAAAACTGTTATTTTTTCGGACTCATTAAGTGCTCTCCAGTCCTTAAACCGTTATCCGTTCGGGACACGAAATCAGTTCCCTATAATAATAGAAATTAGAAAATCGCTACTATTATGCTCATCGAAAAACCTCTCAGTAGCCTTCGCATGGGTTCCAGCTCATTGCGGTATATCTGGTAACGAGAGAGCTGATGGGCTTGCTAACGACGCTATAGCTTCCGGAGATCGCTTCCCATACAAAAATTATTCCCATGACTTGGCCATTTTACCCAGAATTTACCTTAGGGATGCTTGGAATGACGTATGGACATCAAATAGCTCAAAAGGTCGTCACTACCGTTCTATACAACCCACTATCCCAGTGAAACCTTGGTTTTCTAAACTCAGACTCGGTAAAAAAGTTACATCAATTTTATCACGTATGCGCTTGGGTCATGTTTGCTCTCCGATGCACCTTGCCAAATTAAAAATTATTAATAGCCAATCTTGCCAATGCGGGTACTCTGAAGGCGACTTAAACCATATTTTTTTAGCATGCCCTCTAAATGATCGTTCATCTTTTCTTGAAAAACTCACTTCTCTTGATATCCCATTCCCGCTTTCCATCCCTATCTTACTATACTCACTCGATCCTGATATATACAAAATTCTTTCAGATTTCATTACATTGAATAGCATCAAAATTTAAACCTATGTATTTTTTCATAACTCCTACTTTCATCCATTTATCCCATTACACACTGATCTTTTAATATCCTTTACCAAAATTCCGTTTGTCCCTTTTCCGTAAATCTATCCCGTTTCCCCGTTTTTGCAACTCGGGCCAAATGCACAAACCGTGCGAAGGCCGGAACAAGAAAAAAAAAAAAAAAAAAAAAGTACAACTCGAGGAAAATGCAATTAAAATAAATTGCAGTAATTTACCAAAATTTATTAGGGTTTCGTAGCAAAAATGGCAACAACGGAACCCATACTTATAGTTTCGCTATGTCTGTCTTTCCGCAGCATACTTAGCTCAGTGGCCGTTAATACTATAAATCTGAAATTTGGTACAGGTATACATATTGATCATGCCAACAAAGTGATACAATAAAAAGCAAAAAAAAATTTTTTTTCGGGTACCTCCCCAATTGGTGATGTGGGCTGATTTTTTTTATTTGCTGTAATCGTATAGTGTGAGAGTAATTGAATAGGTCTCTTAAAAAGAAAAAGGGGCTTTTAAGAAAGTTTTTTTCTAAAGTCAATATTTTCGGAGATAATCGCTCCAGAAGAAAAAAAAAATTGTCCCCCCCTCTAACTTTTGATCCAAAGGTCCAAAAAAAATCATGAATAGTGGGCTGGCATAAAACTATTTCGAACATAATCGGCCCAGCCGTTTTTGAATAACTACGAAACCCTACACTGAGCATGGCCCGACATGCTCTTGGCCGGTTTTTGTAATTGATTTTAATATTTATTTTATTCAAAGACTGGCAGTGCTTAGTTGTCTATTGAATATTGAATAAAATCTTCACGTCAAACGTCATTCGTTTCGCTACTTCGCTTCACGTTGTTCGTTACGGGTGCACTTCATGTGATTTTTCTAATGACTAGTGGCGCCTTCGTTGGAGCGACAGAGAAAAATCCTCGAAATTTAACCATAGTTTTTGATATAATCTTATACGAATTAATTCTCTTCCTGACAGACGATGTAAAATTGATAATCCTCTATTTACGTACCTAAGCAGTGAAATTTTCATTATATCGACATTTCTAATCACTAGTGATTGTCTTTTGATCATCGTTGACGTTTTGTTTGTTTCACTTGGTCTGTGGTTTGTTTACATGATAAGACAAGTAAGGATGAATACACTGTAAAGTAGTATATGCAACTAAGGTGTGAAATCGAATTGGAGATCAAAAATGTAAACAAATGGGATACCACCACAAAAAAATAATTACGAGAGGGGGTAATCTAAAATCATTCAAATACTTATAAAAAATGCGTATTTACCGTCACTGACGGTACACAGAATTTTTAAATATTTTACAAAGTTTTAATACAAAACATTAAGCGAAATATATAATTTTTTTAATGATAAATTTCGCTACTTTTAATAAAATGCAAGGTGTTTAATTTATACTACTGGCAATGATAAGAAATCTTAAACATTTGGTTCGACGTTATAACAATTACTAGTTTATTCGTAATTTAATACGGTAACTATACTAAGAACCATTTAAGAGGGTTCGCATTTAAAACTATGTACTTCAAAAATCAAAACAAGAGGGTGCACCAAATGACTGTTTTATGAATTTTTACTCCTAAAATTTAGCATTACTAAGTATAAAGATTTTAGTATTTTTAACTACACTGAAAAAAATGCTAAGTTGGATTTATCAGATCTTTCGTAATTTTAACCGGAAATTAAGGTTGATTGGGTCCTATCACAAATATTTTTTTGATTTTACCAAACTTTTTATGTTGGCATTTTACTAAATTAATTTGGTTGATTACACCAGTTTTTTGTTGATTTCACCAGTTGTTTGGTATAATGTACAATGTTCTTTGTTGATTTAACCAGAACTCTGGTATCGACTTCAACCTTTTTAGTTTTGTAAATTTGATAGCAAGGATTTGTTAGATATATCAAAGTTTCCTCGTAATATAGCCGACCTAAGTCACTTTGGTAAATATTTTTTTCAGTGTACAAATCAATCATTTTCATATTTTAATCGAAATGGATTCGATCGTAATTATTTACATCATTCTAGCAAATTTTCTAGGTTTTATTTTTGTAATCAGAAACCGTCGACACTCAGATGTATGTTTTTTTTTATTGTCATGTCCAAAAATATGTTAACGATTGTGATACTTTGTGTATCGAATATACTTTGACTTTCGCGTATCTACATCTACACATAAAACATTGTCTTAGGTTTAGTACCTGTAAGGATAGTTGTAAGTGAAGTGTTAAATAGGTGTTCTGCCTTTTCGCCGAATTTTTTTTGGCCGATTTTCATTTGCCAAACAACGTTTCGCCGAAATTTTACTTTGACAACTAACGGTTGCCAAATTATTGTATGACAACGTTTCACTTGGCAGAATTATTGTAAAGCAGATTATTATAACGCAACTAAACTTTTGGCGGACTTATCATTTGTCAAACGGTTCACTTGACCGAACAACTCATGGACGAATAACGTTTCACTGATGCAACAGTTGCATTCTCATACATTTGGCAAGTTACAAAGAAGCGTACCCATACTTAATTCTTTTTTTGGCAAACACTGAAAAACACAACAAAAAAAAAACAATTTTCACTATTATTTATATGGCTAACCAGAAGGAAAAAATGAGCGAGCGAGCGAAGCGAGTGAGCAAAGCCTTCCAGTGCAGATCCGACTTGGCCGGGTTAGGTTAGAAGGTCAGGCGGGAGCGAAGCGTAGCGAGCTCCCGCCTGACCTTCGAGGTTATTTTTTTTTCGTCCCGAAAAAAAGATATGCTAGTATTCATACTGTATAAGAAAATAAGTATATGTCAGAGGGACAGCCGAGATCAGGGGAGGCGAATATTTAATTCCTAAATACTTATCGTACCTACTTACAAAGGTGTATACTATGCATGGACGCACATAATTAAACACAAGGTAAATTACAATCTTTTATTATACTGGTTCACAAATGATAAACCTCTGTCGTGAGAAGAACCAGCAAGAAACTCAGACGGTCTTACATTTTCCAAACTTTAAATAATCACAACAAGTACACACTTAAAACAAGACTATTTTTACAACACTTTAAACTATACTGATAGAAAACGACTGGAGAGTTATAAGCTTGCGTCCATGCATCATTTACTCAACCCTGGAATGCTTTATTCCCAGTCTAAATCAAGAATGAATCCCTGAACACTGCGCTAGTGACCTTTTATAATGTTAGCTCCAAACTACCTGCTTCATAGGCGGGTAGATATCAACACGACGTTTAATGTCTACCTGCATGGACCAAGCAAAGAACATCTCAAGCAAAACATTGCTTATCGTTTTCTACATTTTATAACTCTTAACAAATTAAATGTAAACATTGCAAATAAGACTATTCAGACGTTCGATGACTCGACATGTCGTACACGTCTGCGCCAACTGAAGCATGTCTCCGACACGGCCATACTGACAAGACAAGCGTCCTCGCTTGTATCTGAAACAAACACGTACACCAGTAGTCTTTGTTACCACTCGGTCACTCCTGACCAAATTATCTGTCTACATAAAATCATCTCAACTCAAGAAAAATATTTTTAATCTTTGCAACTGAATTTAGGATCACTTATGGTCAATTAATTACCACCAATTTCAAATCTAGAGCAAACAAGTATCATCTGGCTTTCCTAGCCACATTTTACGTAAAACATTACAGAAAACTTTCGGAGGAACATAATGTCATTCGTGGCCTATTGGTTATCACATAACCACACACACTACGCGCATCCCCAAGGGATCGCTGATTCATCCCTATGACACTACGGTCTCTAAAACGCGACCTCCGCCAGAGCCTGTCGCGCACCGCGTACCCACGGGCTACTCACAGGCAGACACAACGAGCTACGGCTACGATCAAGCCTC